>CAJQUW010016123.1:0-18685 GCA_907163375.1 Prostheceraeus crozeri
GCTCACCAGGTTTACCTGTCGTCTTTGATTCTTGAGTTGTTGTGTATCGTGTTGTTGTACTTTCCTTCTTCTGCGTGCTTCTCGGCTCTGAAAAGGAATTCTGCTATAAGACTGATAGCAAAACACAGTCAATTCTTGGTATAAGAGGTGGTGGGGCTAAATAATGTGAATAATGTGGTTTTCAATTCATCGAACGAGATGGTGTCCTCAAATCGAACAGTCAATTCTGTAGTAAAGGCAGCTAGAAAGACTTCCATCAACGCATTGATTATGGGTGGCAGGCACTTCTGTTGAAATTAATTGTCGTAATGATTTTCTTAAATTACCGGTATATTGAAATGATGTGTACATACAAGATGGCTGACAACAAGAGGTGACTCTTCATGATGAATGAACAAAAAGGGTCCCTCCTTGTACATTAGTATTCGTTTAAATTTAGAGACGAATGCTCGGAACGTGCAGGGGATCAAGGCGTCGCACGTGTTTTGTCTTCAATTGCATATCTACATAAAACTGACCAAATTTCCTAACATCAAATCCAATCATTTGTGCTTTATTGGAGCAACTTAAATCAAACAAAAGGTAATCTCTTATAGGCCGACTATGAATACATAAAATGAGAGAAGTACATCAATATGTGATAAACCTACAATTAAGCAATGAATAAGCTATCAACATCCATGCAAACATTATCGTAAAGCAAATATTCACATTTGTAATCAAAAAAATTCAAGAAAATAATTGAAAGAAAGTAAAACCTAGTGGATATTCAAAATGACGATGACAATCAAGAAAATGGAAAACACGAAGCCTAAAGATTAATAAATGAAAGAAAAGCGAAGGCAAAAACCACTGGAAGGAAAGAAATTATTGCGATGAAAATTAAATGTAAGAGTTTTTTTCTTTTAAAGGCTGTGAGAGTTACCAATTTTGTTAAAGTCTTGAAATTTACATTCACGAATTTCGTTGCGAAATCCGGATTCACAGAAAACCATTTGGCCTACATCATGATATCGGACGCTTAAAAGTGCTGCATTTATTAACTTAGTGATTTGAATAGATTGGGATGTTCATTTTTGCAGAATATTGATTAAAATTTTCATAAAGTTCTTCTTGTCAAATTGGAAGAGTTTGGCTTGGTTGTCAGAAATTCGTGGAAACTGTAAATTGATGTTTCAGGACCACCCAACAGGCCTCCCTCCGTTATGAATACGTCCTCCAAGTCGCCAGAATTCCAAGCTCTTCACAGAGAGAAATTTTATTCATCCCATTTGCAGTGAAGACACTCGGAATCTGGAATGACTGGAATTATTTTTTTTTGAAGTGCTAATTGCGCATTTGAAGATTAAATTAAATAGATTCTAACAAAATGTACATAGTCTTACGCAGTCTGCAACGTTGTCAATTTAGAAAATGTTGGCTTAGTTAAGATTTTGGGCTTCGTTTTATGACTATTTGTCTTGGGATTACTAAATCTCCTACGTTTTGAAAAAAACTCATTTCTCTGTAATCTAAATCCTGAAATCAAAACTGAATATAAAATATCAAGTAACATCATTCATTGATTACCAGTCTGATTTGCATGCGCCATCTGCTTATGGTCGCATACCTATGGAATTATCAACAAAATTATAGTGGTTTCAGAAATGTGCGTGTAGGATTTCCGTGGTTCATGTGAAAATCTTCCTCCTATTTTCATTTTCACATTTTATTTTTCATAATCTTTATTCATACCCGAAGAGAGAATCATTGAATTCTTGCTCAGTTTTTCATCCAATAAATTATCAGATTCCTGAAAGAATACGTTTCAGCTAAAATTTTCACAAAATTTTGTCATACATGGGTTTGAATGTTGTACAATCAGCATCTTTTCTTGAAAATTTTTACATTCCTTTATGTTTCAAGTTTCTCATTACATGGTAACTCATAATGTACACGAATTTTCAATTAATTGAATATAAGCATCACTTATCATCTTACAATTTCCTCCAAATACCTCAGTCACTCAGACATTGAAATTGTTTCGTTGCTTTAGGGCGTGTTTTAAAACCAAGATTTTGTTTCCTTTATAAAATTACAGAATTCTAAAATATTTGTCTATATCATGTCAAATTGTAACATGCAGATATTGGCTTTAATGACATACTTCCAGTTCTCACAGGTGTTCATTGATATTACGAACTTGCTGATAGCATGATCGACATCACATGTTCTTTACTTCACACATCAGAGCGACTTGAAGATACCGACCGATTTTATAAGTTATGCAATTGAGAAGAAACGATGCAACAGAAGTGTCGTCTTGTTTAAAACTTTTACTTCAGCTTATCAAATCTCGTTCGCATGTTAAGGTCCTACCCTGTACTTAACACCGGATCCTACCGCCTGTATAAACTTTGACAATTCACGTCATCAGTTTATAAGCCACAGATGCGCACCCATCCTTCAATACAATTTTTATCATGATCTATAACCTTCGAGGCGCTTCTTCTCTGCATATTGTAATACACTCACCGAATTGCATTGTCAGTCGTAATATTATTATCATTAAAAACATTTAATGGTGTCGCAGCACTAGAGTAGACCATCCCATTGCACACAATATTCCGTCAGATCATGAGGCTGCAAGTTGTGACTCTATTAAGTTATTCATATAATAAGTAAAGGTGAGACACTAAAATTCAGTGCTAAAATTGTGAGAATATTTTGTTCCAACACAACACCTGACATCACACCTATATAGATTCTGTTGTTCATACTCACGAGTCTTCGTTGACTCTTGATTGACAGCTGTTGTTGATTGCGCTGTTGTTCTTTCCTCTTTTTGGGTGCTTGTCGTCTCTGAAAAGTAATTCGTCTGATCAGATTCTACTGAGGAAAACCGAGGTGCGAAGAAAAGCATATGATAACTTTAAAATGTGTAATTTTGATGAAATGATTGTGCTGCTCATCATACAATAGTTTTTGAACACTCTCTACCATTTCAATAAAGGCAGTCAGGTTAAACATGATTGCGTTGCATCCTACAAGCCGCACATCTTTTGCATGGCAATTTGATCTATCGTCTATTTAATTTCATTTAATTCCATGCATTCACGACATGGTTCAAGATGCTTTGGTGGACAGGGTTAGAGCAGAGGTCTAGTTAACCTTGGTCGTAGGTTCGAATCCTACCAGCCGCGCATCTTTTGCATGGCAATCTGATCTATCGTTTATTTAATTTCATTGTTGATAAATGATTACTTCCTTCACTCAGATGCTGTGGTGGACATCGACATACAACTGCTGGTCTTTATATTGACAGTCACAATTGTAATGAAATATTTCTTCACTGATTATAATTGCTGTGACAATTGATGTAGATCAGTTGGTAAAGCGACATGTCTAGATAGCCTGCCGATGTAGATTCGAGTCCTTTTGCCTGTCAATTTGATCTTTCTTTTATCTCATTTCATTCATTGTTAACTGTACTTCTACATTGTTTGTATCAATTCTGTATACAATTGCATTAAAACTTTATCATGAAAGTACCAAATCAAATTCGTCAAATATCCAACAACTGTAAGTTCGAGGAGTAATATCTTTCACACATTTTTTTAAAATAATTTTACACTTCCACAAAACGCTAGGTATGAAAATCAAATCTCAATAATTCTGACCAAGACCCCTCAGATAGTACAAAACAACCGTGATCTCTTCACACAGCACTTAGACAGCTTTCCATCCCACGGGATTGATGACGGCACTATCATTGATGATTTTATAGGCAATGAATTCTGAGTTATTTCAATTCAATTTCAAAATCCAATACTTACTCTTTTGGTAGGTGATGTAAAATCCTGAAAACTGGTTCCCACTATCACTTTTGAACTTCAAGAACAGCTGCTGTCCAGTGGAAATGATATCAGATGAGTTCTCTTTGCCACACAATGTCTTCAACTTCCTGCTGTTCTTATTTCCACCATCATAGACGGTAAGATTGTCACACGAGCACTCTGTACACCCCTTCTCCAATTCAAAATGAGCGAAGTGAAGATGAACAATCTTTGACTTCTCTGCTTCAATTAACCACTCACAATTCATGTTGTTCTCATATTCTGTTGTCCCGTTATGATCTTTATGGCTGAGGATGAAGCCTTTCTCCTCTGTCAGCACACGAGACCGTCCGCATTGTTCTGAATCTGAAGTAAACAGAACGATTCATTGAAATTTCAACCAATACGAAGTGCAGCCTGAACAATCTTGTGTCACATCAGCTATTTTCCAATCAGGGAGAACAACGAATTCCCTTAAATATGATAAACAACCTAACTCTGCTCTTGTAGGGGGGTGAAGACAGAACAAAGTCGGGAATATGATATAGTAATTGTCAGGACTATTTCTCCGTCTCATAAGCGGATGTAGATCTCAGGAAAGTTTGCATGAATATCGCTAGCATTATTAAAATGTTTTCTGCTGGTAACCGGAAATAGATTTTAGAAAAATTGTTGAGAGAAATGTGTGGTTTGGTTCATACGATTGAAAATTAATCCTCCTATTCCTAGCGACTTCTGAGTTGCTACAGGTATTGATTTTTATTTGTTAAGAACTGAAGGCCAATACTATTTACTTTACTTTTCCTTCTTCCAGCTATGTAAGAATATATTAAAGTACTTGGTCCCTTCTCCATCACATTTTGAATTCCAGGAGTAAATTGCTGTCCTTTGGAATAGATATTGGATGGATAGGGGTTCCTTGTCGCCACACCAACAGTCCTTAATATTTTGCTGATGTTTCTAACTCGACCATCGTAAACAGTAAGGTTTCTGTGCTTGCAATTTCTCTCATTTGTTATCAACTCAAAGTGTATGAATTGAAGATGAATGATTTTTGACTTCCGTCCTTCAATTAACCATTTGCATTTCATTTCTCTTCGAGATGTCATTTTCTCAGATCTTTTATGACTCATGATGAAACCCTGTTGTCCTGTTAGCACGCGGGGACTTCCGCATTCTTCAGAATCTGAAATAAACAGATTTAAACACTTAATGCAGCAGAATAACAAACAAAATACTGTGGTTAAGTCGCAATATTTCCTTGATAAGGCAAGCAGCGAAATTTAGTAACTATAAACAGCTAGAGTCATAAATAGGAAAAAACTAGGACTTTTGATGATTCCTGATATTGGATGAAATAGCAGCTATTCAGGTCTGTTTCCATTTCTCAAATGAGAATGCAACTCAGTAAACACTTTCACTCCAATGACGTTTCAGATGCGCTTCTTGACAGCCAATCAAAGTGAATGTGCTTCAATATTCACGCATCTATCTAACTTGCACATTGCTTCCATCAATGCCAGCCTATAGTGCTTGAATTTCTCAGTCACTTGTTCAAAAACACTCAAAACTGTCTGTGGATGTAATCTGATTCTACAAGTTAGCCCTTTCATTCATATTGTGTCCATTTGACAACATTTCGACCCGCATCTTTTCGGCAATAATATTGATCCCACATTGGCAAAAATTTATGACCAGAAGAAAGAGAGGATCAAAGCGTTTCTAGTAGCACCTCTCCCAACCTCGTACAATGCCTGGAAATTGCATTTGAAAAAATATTTTTTCCTTAATTTCAACTTTAATTTCTTTTATTTAGATCCTTTACTTTAATTTTTCTTTTATTTAATTCAACTTCTACTTTGAAAATAATTTAGGAACGAAAGGGTCGAGCCACAAGTCAACGAGTTTTGCCATCGACAAACGATTACTTTTTCAACTGCTGTCTTATGAAAGCGAATAGGTATTCGAGCCACAAGATCAAACACGTTTGCTCACCCTTGCTTTGTAGAACACATTACAGTAGGGTGCAAATTGATAAAGATTTGAGCAAGTTAGAACGAAATCTGGATGTGTTTAAGTCAGTGTGCGAAGCCTTTTTACGAATACTCTCTCATGAGCCATTTTATGCCATTGTATGCATTTTCATAGTAAAGCAATAGTAAAAAATGTTGATCTGTTTTATATTAAATTGTCACATGTTAATAGAACTACACGCAAGCATATCATGCACCATTTAAATTTTGCATCAATTTACTACAGGTACATTGGAGCGTGAACTAATGCACGGCAAGAACGCGCAAACGCATTTTTGATATGAGAAGGCTTGGAATTTTATTTGAATTCATTTATTTGTAGAGGGACTTCGTACACTAATTAACCCTCGCCATACCAAGGTCTCGCCTAACCTTGCCGTACCAAGGGGTGATTTTAAAAATCACCTCAGTACATATTGGAAAACGTAGCTGTATACGAGTCATTTTCTTTATACCATATTTAATGGCTATGCTGCATAATGAAAAGACAACAATTTATCATACAAACAATTATAATTCTATCAAAAAAGGAGGAACTATGAAGAATTACAGTCTCTTTTGGTGCATAGTCCATTTTTACGATAAAAATTTCAAATCATTGATTTGCACAGTTTTCACACAAGACACCAACCACAGTGGAATGTTTTCCGCACACAGCTGAATTGCAGTTTTGGCATCGTTGACTTGTGAGATTGCAAGCCCTCGGAGCTTTACCAGCAGCTTTGCAGCCAGTGCATCGGACTTTGTTGCTCAACGGGGCCGGATTCACTTGTGGATTCATCTGCAAATGCTGGACACTTCCGACGTAGTTTTCAATCAATTGTTTGTGAATACCACTTCGATTGTTCAATCTTTGAAGCATATATGGCTTCACGAGATCAATTGCCAGTTCTTTGAGAAATTCTTTGCGGCGATCTTTCCTTCGTGTTGTCGTCCATTCAGAGTGATTGGCTTCAAAAATGGTGTGTGCATTTATTCCTCCAATATCTAACAAATTTTGGAAATGTACAACGGGCCATCGCCTTGTTGCACATCTCGTTGAATAGGATCTGCACATTTGATCGCCAGAGTCAACGCCTGCTTTAGTGTGGTTGTACTGCAAAATGATATCTGGCTTACATTTCGTTGTCTCTCCTGAAACTGATTTGTCATGATGTTGACTTGACAGCATCAGTATGGACTTCTCGACTTTCGCTCCGTAAGCACACATTGTGATCTTTTTCTCTGGACCACCGAATATGAACTTCGTTTGGTGCAAAGGTACTTTGGCACGCAGAACGGGTGGAATCTCGCGTTTATTTGACATCAGAGTTCCGAGATAGGTTAACTTTTGTCTCAGCAAGTCAGAGGCCAACGTAAAATTTGTGAAATAGCGATCTCCAGTGACGTTTCGGCCGGTTCCATAAGATGGAGCCACAAGATATTTGACAAGATTATTCACTTTGTTAGCTTCTTTGTAGGCTGCCATTGCATCAGGATTGTTCGGAGCTTTCAGTAAAGGACTACCGCGATAGAAATATCGGACTTCTCCATCAGCAATCCACCTAAACATTTCGCCGTGCTTTCCCGGCTTTGATGGGTTATAAGTTCGGTGGGGTGACCTACAGCGTGATTTCACAAGCTGCTCATCTACAACAAGCAAAAAAGTTGGCACAAAATACAAAGGCAACAGACTGTTGAAGATGTTCCAAATTTCTCGAAATGTAAGCCAGATATCATATGTTCTTGCCGTTTAAAAAAATGCATTTGATCAATTTTTAGAAAGGTGAATTTTTGCAAATTATTCCTGCTTAACACTTGAGACTTACGTGGCATTATTAGTAGTATGAAGCTCACAAGATATCAAATAGAATGAAAATTTGATGATAAGAAGCTCAATCAAAGGGAAATCAAGTTGATTATCAAGGAAATCTCAATCGTGTGCTACAATTTAAATCCTCAAACAAAATTGAGAATTTGTTCAGGCAGACTAATACACTTGTCCAAATTATCAACTAACTGAATGAATTTTGCGGACAATAAAAATCGTTGTAAAAATTGATATACAAATGGCTGGAGTCATTATACTCTGTAAGAATTCAATTTATATATGTGGAATAATTCATTTTCTTAGGTGTGAAGTTACAATTCACCGCTCATTTTTTATCTCAGACTTTTTACATATTTATGTTATCTATGATAATTGTCTTTGATTATAATATTTTGCTCTGTGACATGATCAATGTAAGATAAAAGTTGATTTTAAAAATACCTCCGATGATTGTTAAATATTACCGGGTCCCACCAGAAGCATGAAACTATACTAGCAACTAGAAACTAAGGAAGTTGAAGCCTTCAGCAACTCTCACCAAGATATTGAGATCTCGAATATGGAAATGGTTCAGTAGAAAATTTTCTCCATTTTTTCCAATGTCTATCAAACTTTGATTGATCTTCCTTTTTCATATCACTGGTAAATATTACCGGGTCCCACCAGAAGCATGAAACTATACTAGCAACTAGAAACTAAGGAAGTTGAAGCCTTCAGCAACTCTCACCAAGATATTGAGATCTCGAATATGGAAATGGTTCAGTAGAAAATTTTCTCCATTTTTTCCAATGTCTATCAAACTTTGATTGATCTTCCTTTTTCATATCACTGGTAAATATTACCGGGTCCCACTAGAAGCATGAAACTATACTAGCAACTAGAGATGTTGAAGCCTTTACACACTAGCAACTCTCACCAAGTTGGGAAAGACCTCTAATCTCTGATCAGGCAGTCGGACGCAGGTCACATGGTCTTGAAACAAAGGAACAAGTACACTTTTGAATACCTATTCGTAGATGAATCCAGCACGGAAGCATGCAAAAACATTTTTATTACGGACAGATTTGGTAGGAATTGAACACCATCTCTGATAAAATAGAGCGCCAAGGCGGTGAAATAGAGGTTTTATGGCATGTTAGTCCTCGCAACGTGTTTGCACCGATACGATGAACTCTATGAAATGAAGTGAACTCGGACTTCTTTCAAAGCGGTCAAAATGGCCGATAGTTTGCTAAGCATAGAACAGAAAATTTTAGAATAGAGAACCGCCCCTTCCAATTAATTTCAATACACGGCAGATATCAACCGCGATTGAGCGGAATATATTGTAATGGCACAGATGTACAAACTCAGGACCGATTGGATTGGAATGACAGGAGTAATCGGCCACGTCTTTATGTTGTGGTGGGACAGAGAATTAGTGAAAAGGCTGTAGTATTATGGATTTCAGTGCTAGATGATGAAACGATGAGTAGATGATACAAATGTGCTTGTTGTTCTGACACCAGAAGGAAAGGTATTTAAGAAAGAAAAATATTCAATGAAGCAATCAGAGATAGTGAAATAATGAACACAGATGAAAGGGCAATTGTGCTTGTTACTAATCTTGGCAATAGCATGCATAAGTTAGTACAGTTGGAGACTGATTATCCATCGATCAAGAAGTCCCTATTCTTGATACAAAACTCTAGATTGAAGAAAATGTCACTGCAACTGTGGAACATGTAGCATGCATGAATACTACAAAAAGGATTTCATATATTTCTTTATTGGTTGCCCCGCAAATGAAATTCGGTGGGCGTTACATCGAATATCGTGGGTGATACACGCTGATTTCGCATTACCTATGATCGTGAAAAGAACCGCATTAACTCAAGAAATTTTGCCAGTGCTACTTAATTGCAGCAAAATTTTGCAAGGGATTAAAAAGTGAGATTTTCGACCCCTAATCTAAACACTCAAACCCAGACGAGCGGGGTCCCACACACAGTGGCTGACAAAATTCTGAATAGGTAATGATCTGTCTTGAAAGATATGCCACAAAGATAAGTCAGACATCATTCAAATGCTACGTTTACCACATGTACGTGTAAACTCATCCTGTCATTAAAGTCATCCCATCAATAAATGCGGTATGCTTTTTGCGATCCGCACATGTAAACAAATCATGTACATCAATCCTTGCCTTTTCGATTCCCACAAGTAAACAGATCCTGTTCATCCTAGAATCCCATAAAAATGTAATCGTTGTGTGATAAATATGTAATCTGCCTTTACACAAACTTCGCCTCATTTATCGAGACTTAACAACAGGAGTTCTCTCAGCTCCCGTAAGCCACGCTAAGCGCTCTGCATTCACTCTTCACCGCCTCGTTATTTATTTCAATTATGGTTGCTCGTTCTCTTACCTTTTTTGCTCTCCGAGTCTAGATTAAGTTTATTTTGAATGTATGCCGTCAGTATAAATGTCAGCATGTTTGCCTCATCCCCTGCCTTGCCTAGAATGTCCTAGTTCTTAGCATAGTTTTAGGGAGAGATTTTAGATGATGATAAAACTTTGAAGTCTTGCGCGTCTCAAAAGAATCTTGCAATTCTTGATAAGAATTATCAAGTTCCATAATACTTGAGCCTTTTCTACCCAATTTTCTTATTCCATAACTCCTTTTTCGTCTGCTGATCGGATAACAAAATAAATTGTGCCGGATAACTAAAAAATGTGATTCAGTGTCATTCGTGTCAATTGAACTACCCTTTGATCTTAATATACAAAATGAAATGCAAAACATTCTTCGAGAAATTGGATTCAAAATTAAGACAGTTGAACAATCGGAAGTGTCACTGTAAAGGCTGTTGTAGAAATCAGACCGCTTTAGAAAAGAGTGCTGCCAAACAAAGAATGCATAACTTGTGAAAGTAGAGAAGAAGGGGGTCGTCAACTTCAAGGCACACAAAATCGAATGTGAAGCATATGGAGCACATTTTGTAGGTGAAATATCAAGAAGTGGATGTCAAGGAGAGAATAAACATTAACAATTATTGACAGTTAGATGAAGAAGTTCAGATCTCTGGAAGCATAGTGAGGAGTGTCGTGAAAAGAACATGCAGAAATTCAGGGAGGAAGTTACTGGCATCGTCAATGACGCTGTAGCTAGACCGGGGTGCGCAACCTTTTACATTTTTCGGCCGCCATTTCGAAGGTCGAAAGAATCACGGCTGCACTTAATATGACATGCGTGCAAACAACTAGGTCAGTAGCCAATCCTTTTTATATTCCACCACTCAAATTAGCTTTCCCTGATGAATGACGCAGTGAAAATTGCATAAAGGCCCTCTTCGTAAAGAATGAGTTACCAAGTTAACCCTTTTACGACCGACGGTCATTTTTGACCCGAAAAGATTTTAAGCTTTAGGTGTTGTTAGCACTTGAAAAGTTGGAAGCATGTTTTTGTAAGGGCAACACTTTACTAAGCCACTGCAATAATTCATAAGGGAATCACAAGCCATTCATTCATCACAGAGTCGGTCTATTCTAAGCATTCACTCGTATATAGGGCTACACATTTCTAGAACCCCGTACATAAGCCTGCCTACCTTGCTTTATTATTGAAGTTATGAAGTATATTATTAGTATTTATCATACAGTTCTTTCACAACCCAAAACGTGAGCTATAAATTTAATGATAAAGTTGCTGTCCGCCAATCGGTTTTCAAATCCGGTGTAGCGTAACTATAGGCCTACTTCAACAAAGTGCAACCAATAATCGCACGTGCCAGCAATGGAGAGGATGTCCCGACTGGTAGATGACTTTTTGTAAGTTTTGTTTTCTGTGCTATTTCATGAGATTTTTATATGAAATTATCACATTTCGTAGTTCATAGATAAGATTTGAAATATACTTGTTATTGCATTGCTTCCTATGTTCTGAGTCGTTCAGTAGATTTTATGAGCAGATAAGTATTCTAATCAAGTTGGGCTTATGGATATACCAGTTTCGAGATGTGTTTCAATTAATTCTGAACTTCTTTCGATCAAAGTGTTTAAATATGTCAAGTGTCCATACTTCCCTTCTATACTTACTTACTTTGCTTTGGATATTAAGAACTAACTCTTGCCCATTACAGCGCCTAGAAAATGTAATAAAAAAGCATTAAAAAATGTCCGAAATTGAGAGTGAATAGGTGTAGTATGCTACTATAGTGACGATTGTTTTTCGATTGCCTTGAACTCCAGAAATATTTGAAATATACTTGTACAATATTCTGTCTAATTTACTTCTCATTGTCACGGCCGCAGGTTTCGTACCCCTGAGCTAGACAGATATCTGAGGTAGCACAAATATCTAGATTAAGGGAAGAAAACAGATTTTTTGCAAAAACTGTGGAATTGCATAAACACACAGCGGCTGCAGCATTGAGTGATTTCGAGATTTGAAAAATTCTTGACTTTTATATCATATCTTTATTCACATGAAATGTGTTATCTGACGAGGCCTGAAATGCGAATATATATTGTAATAATATTGAAATATTTTTAAGGCGCGTCGAAAGAGTGATTTATTCTCATATTTTACTTTGTTTCATTGATGAAGAAATACTTTCCCCTCTTACCCTGTACCTAAGTTGCCGAGCTTTACATAGCTTTAGAATTTGAAAAAAATTATTTGCGAATTTATATTGAATATATAAGATATTGAAAGATTGACATTAAGATATTACATAATCAGCGTAGTCACCTTATCCTTGAAGCTAACTTTCGGTTCACGAAGAATAGATGAAGACTGCAAAACATCCTCCTAAACCTGTCAACACTACCTCAGACCTTCTTGATGTCCCCACCTTGATTGGCACACTGACATTGATGTTGCTCCTTCGGAATCAATATTCCAGGTCTATGCATTAGATGACTCTCACGATTGAATGATTCAGATCTCATGGTTGAATCACTTGAAGTCTCATTGCTGCGAAAAATGTATTCATCAGTACTCATTATTTTGAATAATAAGATGCAACAGAAGAGTCAAACATATCAACGCGAATAGCGAGTTTGAAGAAGCATACAGTGTAGAAGCTCTGAGATGATTCTCAAGATTGAATATTTTTGAATACCTAGACAAGCGCAAAACCTCATAATCATTTCATGAACACTGTCTTAGATCACCTTATAGCAATGTCAAAAGCATTGCTGTAATTTCTCAAGTGCTGAACTTCGGTAATAGCCACATCCAGGGACGTAGGCAGGAGGGGGGAGCGGTGGGAGCGGTGCTCCCCCTTTGCTCAAGTAGTAAAGAAAAAGAGATCATAAGATTTTCTGATACCGCATAACACAGCGAAGAGAAAATATCAAAACTGATATTTAAACTTATGAATTCACTATGAAATCTATTATGATAAAGATTCTTCCATTCTGTTCCACTTGTCTAATGTCTCTCCAATCCGTTACACCCAATTTGTTTAAAAGAGCTGATCTGCATTTGCCGGTTGGAGGCACTCCGCTCCATTTGCTTAAAAGAGCTGTTCTGGAGGTTCTCCGGTTCCTGCATCGAAGTGCGCCGTTCTGAGTTCGGTATATATCTACATGGTGGCCCAGATATCGCTTACTAGATTTAAAAGCGTGTAGCTTCAAGTACATCAAACATATTCTAATGCAGCATGTGTCATTATAAAAGTGAAGACACCCCATTTGTTCTCCAAAAACACATGTAGACTTATCTTCAATTATTTTTTCTATGTATGCTCTAAAACATTTTGCCATTTTTTATAAAAGTCAATTTTTTATACCAGACCTGTTTGAAACAGCAAGAGAATACTCGCAGACGTCGGCAATTTCTAAAATAAATGAATACCGCAAATGCATTAACTTAGGAGTCGCCACATGCTTTTTGCTTGTCATTATAACACAGGAAGTGTTGGAATGTTGTTGAGGAATTGAAAATATTTCTCTGTCAATTTTAATGCGTGGCTCATTCTATTTATATGCGTACAGCCTATCGATTTTAATTTGTACTCTTGCCTTGTGACTGTCCGGGTCTCTTTTATGAATGTGTTCATGATAGATTTCGTGTCCAAGATTGTATATAATCCTGACCGTTTGTTGTATTATCGTCATTGATGATGGATAGCATGGTATTTGAAACTGGTATTTTCTACTTATTTAAAATAATGACATCATAAAACTATGACAGTTACAGACGATGAATTGTGAAAGCGAATTTATCGAATGAAAACTTACTTTTCCCCTCCAATTCGTAGGTAATGTTAAATCCTGACGACTGTGTCCCACTATCACTTCTGAACTTCAAGAACAGCTGATGTCCAGTGGAAATGATATCAGATGGGTTCTTTTTGCCACACAATGTCTTCAACTTCGTGCTGCTTGCATTTCCACCATCGTAAACGGTAAGACTGTCACACGAGCACCCTGTACAATCCTCCAACTCAAAACGAACGAAGTGAAGATGAACAATCTTTGACTTCTCTGCTTCAATTAACCATCCACAATTCGTGTTTTTCCGATATACTGTTCTCCCAAAGCCTTCATGGCTGAGGATGGAACCTCTCTCTGCTGTCAGCACACGAGGAGCTCCGCATTCTTCTGAATCTGGAATAAACATAACGATTCATTGAAATTTCAACCAATACGAAGTGCAGCCTGAACAATCTTGTGTCACATCAGCTATTATCTCAAAGAGAACGAATTCCATAAATTATAAATTTTGTATTGAAAGAAAGACAAGTTGTTTATTATTCAAATCGTATAAAAGTTGATCAATATATTTCGACTATTACACCATAGGCCATTATCAAGAAAGGAATTCATGGTAACATACAAAAGATTTAAAATTTGATGTAGAGAATCATATTAATTTAATTAATAAATTATTAATATTGTTAATTAATCATATCTTTTCCGATATGCAAACTTATCGACCCGTTGCACATATCAGTCCAACCACCATAGAACACAGGATAAACTCTACCTGGAAACGTATTGCGAAAGAAGAGCATATACCATATTATATTGAACGAAGTTACACAACAAACAATTCAACAATCCCTATTTTTTACCATTTCATAAAAACACATAAAGAAGGAGCGGAGATAAAAATTCGACCTATCGTCGCCAATACCAACTCTCCCAGGACTAAAATTGCATGGTTGATTTCTCGTATACTGAGACCTTTGTTGGAAACAGTTCCTGCTCATCTAAATAACAGCTATCAATTGATTGAAGCTATCCAACATTTGCCATCAAACAATAACGTGAACTTCCCATGCAGTCTTGATGTAGGAAAATCCTGTATACCCTCAATTCCAATACCAATACGCCATCCAGAATATAATCAACATTTTGGATAATGAATAAGGCACAAAAAGTCAAAAGGGCTCAAATTAACATCATACTGAATGAATTGATGACAATATGTGATGACCAACACATATTTCCAATATGAGGAGAATTTCTATCAACGATGCAAAGGGCTACCGATTGGGTTTCTTCTCTGAGTGGCATCGTTGCGATTCTGTTCATAGAGATTCCATCGAACGAAGGGCATTACTTTCAACATTCCTTCATCGATACCGTTGTTCAGAACGAATATGTTGACGATTGCTTCTTTGTCGTAAAAAAATCGAGAGGAAGCAACTGAAGTATTAAATATCATGAACAAACCAACATCCCACTAATAATATCGAAATTGAATTCCCAAATGACGAGAAAACACTCAGCTTTACTGGACTTCACACTGTCACAATGAATCATGGAAATGAACATAAATTTCAAATTTTTCAAAAAAGAAGCGAAAAAAGACTTCATTTGTACATTATGACTCCTAGCATACCACTATCATCCAAAATCGATTATATCCAGAATGAAAAGAGAAAGATTCAAGCAAAGATGCACTTTTAATAATTGACGTTCGTAAACATGAAAACAGATTCCAAAACGAAACACTAAAGGCAAATGGACTATCCTGATAAATGGCAAGAAGAAACGTCGGCGGTAACACGATGACAAAATAATGAAGTAATGGATTTGAAAAGGGGATTACATAAATGATTGAATTGGACAAAAAAATTCAAACACATATTCAGACGCGAAGGAATCAATGTAAGACTCATCCGAAAAACAAAAACACGGGAAATATACTCACGGAAACGAAGGAGAAAATAATACATGTAAACTCAAAAAATTGTGCTATTAAGGATCCGAACTTAATGCTTATCCAGAAGAAATACTGTATATTAAGTGAAATGGTGATTAAATGTCCATCAAATCTATATCGGCAGCACACCCATTCGCCCCCCTTCATATCCGCATCAAAGAGCTATTTAATATTTCTACAGTGCTATAATCTCTATGATTATTGCTTCCATAATATAGCTTTATAGGCTTTCCAAAGTGTGCATAAATTTCAAAGAGTGCAATAAAACAGTCTTTATTTGGCACTGCTTCATTTGAAATACATTAGCACAAATGAAAGTTTTTTCATCGACATTTCTGTAACACCTTAAATCTTGTAAAATTTTGATATCTTGTATGAATGGATATTTGCATACTCGTAGCATTTAACTCAATTCACCAAACAAGTGGAAGAGGAAGGAATCGAGAAATGAGAGAGAAATGAAGATGAAATTTATATCAGGTTGCATTACAATGAATGAAGGTGTTTTTGTTTAGAATAATCCCAAAAAATTATTTTCAATGTATATTACAGTACATCTCTGCGTATTCTGCTCATCTTCCCATGTTTCCATATTTTCAATGACTAATTAAATGGGCGCAAATATTGTCTCTTTATGAGGTGACATAAATCTCTCATTTTAGCGGTTCTATTGAGAATATTTTTTCCAAACTTGCTCCCATGCCCTTTAGAAATATAAAACTCACATTGTAATGTACGTTAGTGTTTTTTCAATGTTTCCATTTCAGACACGGTTATTATGCCATAGAAAAAATACAGCATAATTTTATGTCTTTTTTGAAAATTTCTCACACCCATCAGTCCCAATGGGCGAATCACTGAAATTCAACAATACACTTTTGTATGATTGGCCCTCAAGTTCTAATATATCCTAGTTTGAAGATAGCGTGAGCGTAGACTGCAAACTCTGGTTGGCGACAGTTGGAAAAAGGCCAAAATCCCATGTTTTTATCTTTGGAATGAGCTTGCAGTGAAAATCCCATGTTGAAATTGATATGAACGGATCGACAGTTTTTTCATTTTGCCCTTAAATTGACTGTCAGAAAATGTTAGACCCCATAAGTAGTAATAAAAGGTCCATAATAAACACAGCGCGCCCTCTAGAACGACAGAGTGTCGTGGTCGGCCGCCGTGGTGCTTCGGCTCTGACCCCCCCCTCTGGAACGACAGAGTGTGAGACTCGGGTGAGTTGGTCCGACCGCCTGGTTGACGTGGGCGACCGTCCAGGTTGACGTGGGCGACCGTCTAGGTTGACGTGGGCGACCGTCTAGGTTGACGTAGGCGACCGTCTAGAAGGTTGTCCGTGGATGGGTGAAAATGGCTTGCCAGATTCGGAGTTCAGCGTACGTAATGCCAGCATCTGTGGTGTGATTTCCAGCGTCAAGTCGGCGAGAAAAAATTTTTCCTTTCAAAATTTATAGCTAGAGTTTAGAATATGTGGGATGCTCTTTGGTGTGTAGCGCCCCAAAACAAACAGCATCGGATGAGAAAACGAGAGGCCAGATTCAGGAATTCAGCGGTGAAATTTCTGGTCATCTGGGTAATGGTGAGGTTTCAAATCAATCGGCGAGAAAAAAAGTTTCGCTGACTTCCCCCCCCTCTGACAGCTTGCTTTCGATTTTGGCTTCCAGTGGACGGATTTTGTTGCCAATAGCACTGTTGAAAGCTAAGAGTGAGACAAATTCACTGAAAGAATCGGCTTGTTCATATCTGTCTTCGTTTAGATGTGAGACGCCATTTAAGATTTTGGGACATTGGCGAAAAACGACAGAGTTAGAATTTGGGACGATTTGGGCTCTAGCTTCAAAACGAAGCATCGGATTGGAAAACGGATTTCAGATTTGGAATCAGCGTGAAATTCTCTATCTGTATGGTGAGTTTCATGTCAATCGGAGAGAAAAAAATTTCGCTGACGTCCCCCCCCCTCTGGACAGCTTGCTTCGATTTTGGCTTCCAGTGGACGGATTTTGTCGTGCCATAGCTCGTTTGAAAGCTAAGAGTGAGACAAATTCACTGAAAGAATCGGCTTATTCCTATCTGTCTTCATTTAGATGTGAGACGCCATTTAAGATTTTGGGACATTGGCGAAAAACGACAGAGTTAGAATTTGGGACGTTTTGGGCTGTAGCTTCAAAACGAAGCATCGGATTGGAAAACGGATTTCAGATTTGTAATCAGCGTGAAATTCTCTATCTGCATGGTGAGTTTCAAGTCAATCGGAGAGAAAAAATTTTCAACATTTTTCGAAAAAACGACAGAGTTAGAATTTGGGACGTTTTGGTGTGTAGCGCCAAAACGAACCATCGGATGAGAAAACGGAGGCCAGATTCGGATTCAGCGTGAAATTCTGCATCGGTATGGTGAATTTGAACGCCATCGGAGAGAAAAAATTTTGCTGACGTCCCCCCCCCCTCTGGACAGCTTGCTTCGATTTTGGCTTCCAGTGGACGGATTTTGTCGTGCCATAGCCCGTTTGAAAGCTAAGAGTGAGACAAATTCACTGAAAGAATCGGCTTGTTCCTATCTGTCTTCGTTTAGATGTGAGACGCCATTTAAGATTTTGGAACATTGGCGAAAAACGACAGAGTTAGAATTTGGGACGTTTTGGGCTCTAGCTTCAAAACGAAGCATCGGATTGGAAAACGGATTTCAGATTTGGAATCAGCGTGAAATTCTCTATCTGTATGGTGAGTTTCAAGTCAATCGGAGAGAAAAAATTTTCGCTGACGTCCCCCCCCTCTGGACAGCTCGCTTGGATTTTGGCTTCCAGTGGACCGATTTTGTCGTGCCATAGCTCGTTTGAAAGCTAAGAGTGAGACAAATTCA
>CAJQUW010016124.1:7500-30631 GCA_907163375.1 Prostheceraeus crozeri
ATGCTTCGTTTTGAAGCTAGAGCCCAAAACGTCCCAAATTCTAACTCTGTCGTTTTTCACCAATGTCCCAAAATCTTAAATGGTGTCTCACATCTAAACGAAGACAGATAGGAACAAGCCGATTCTTTCATTGAATTTGTCTCACTCTTAGCTTTCAAACGAGCTATCGCACGACAAAATCCATCCACTGGAAGCCAAAATCGAAGCAAGCTGTCCAGAGGGGGGGGACGTCAGCGAAAAATTTTCTCTCTCCGATTGCTTTCAAATTCACCATACAGATGCAGAATTTCACGCTGAATCCGAATCTGGCCTCCGTTTTCTCATCCGAGGCTTCGTTTGGGCCCTACACACCAAAACGTCCCACATTTTAACTCTGCCAAAATTTTGAAGAAACAGTTTTTCTCGCCGATTGAGCTGGAAATCACATCACAGATACAGAATTTGACGCTGAATCCGAATCTGGCCACCGTTTCACCATCCAAGACAACCTAGGCGGTCGCCCATGTCAACCTAGACGGTCGCCCACGTCAACCTAGACGGTCGCCCAAGTCAACCAGGCGGTCGGACCAACTCACTCGAGTCTCACACTCTGTCGTTGCAGAGGGGGGGGAGTCAGCGAACATGTTGTGAACCAACCTGGCCGGCACACCACGACAGACCACAACCTCTGTCGTTCCAGAGGGGGGGGCGCGCTGTGTTTATTCTGGACCTTTTGTTACTACTGGCAATTTTTGTCTTTTCAACTTTGCAACTTCGTTTTCTTTGAAAATTTGCATATATAGTCAATTTTTCACGCTGAATCCGAAATTCATAGTAACGACCACATCAAATGAGCATTTTTACAAGTTTTATATTTGCACTACATTACCAAGTGTCTTCTGGCCAATCACTTCGTGGTCTCGGTCAGACATTTTGGCCGTTATGCGAGATTTTAACAATGACAATCATTGCACTTTTCAAACAAAATTTCGCATGCATTGCATCATGGTTCTTCATAATTCTGTGAGTTTTCATGAGATTCGGATAGGTGCATGGTTTCAGCAGCAATTTGAAATTTTTAAAAAAATCAAAAAAGTCTGGCCGAAATGTACACGGTAATTTTCTTCAAATTCACAATTGCTCAATTGTGATTATCCACATTTGATCCTTTCCTTTTGATGCGACAACTAGACTCACGAATGATTTTGTCGAATAATGAAAGTAAAAACATAATTTCTAAGCTGAGTGAGAAATGTGCATCGGTCAGAAGACAATTTTGGGAGGACAAAGGTTAGTTGAAAAATCCCAAATAAATGAAAATGCAATCATAGTCTGGTTGAAAGTACGATTTCACATGATACATAACTTCATATGTATTATTTAATTAGATCACGACGACATTTCTTCCCGAAGATATAGAGTACTATGCTGGGGACAAGTTTTTTGGTACTTTTTCTGCATTGAGTTCAATTTTTCATCAAGAAAACTTTGTTGGATTGATTTGAATTTATCATGACCGAAAAGAAGAGATCCTAAGGACCAAGACGAAAATGAATTGTGAAAATCGGTTAAGAACGAAGGATTTTACAGACGAAAGATACGTTCTTTGACAGTTGTTATATAAAATGGATTTACCCGATTGTAGGACGTGTAAGGATGCATTCTCCGCATCTGCGTCATGCCCGCGGCATCGTCTCTGGCATCTTGTCTTCACAGATTGTTACCTGGTAGTAGTAAGCAAAACTCCACTTCTGGATAGCGTAAGATGGCCGCCATCGCTGACGTCCCCCCCCCTCTGGCAAGGCAGAGTGTCGTGGTCGGCCGCCGTGGTGCTTCGTGTCTGAGTCCCCCCCCTCTGGAACGACAGAGGTTGTGGTCTGTCGTGGTGTGCCGGCCAGGTGGGTCCACGTTCACAACATGTTTGCTGACGTCGTCCCCCCCCCTCTGGAACGATAGAGTGTGAGACTCGGGTGAGTTGGTCCGACCGCCTGGTTGACGTGGGCGACCGTCTAGGTTGACGTGGGCGACCGCCAGGATTAGTCTTGAGGTTTTTGATGCAATCTGCTGAATGTTGGGTTGTAAAATGGGTTGTTTCGAGTGGAAGGAGTGGTCGGATGAGAAAACGGAGGTCGGATTCGTATTCAGCGTGAAATTCTGCATCGGTAGGGTGAGTTTCAAGTCAATCGGTGAGAAAAAATTTTCAACATTTTTCGAAAAACGACAGAGTTAGAATTTGGGACGTTTTGGTGTGTAGCGTCAAAACGAAGCATCGGATGAGAAAACGGAGGTCAGATTCGGATTCAGCGTGAAATTCTGCATCGGTAGGGTGAGTTTCAAGTCAATCGGAGAGAAAAAGTTTTCGGCTGACGTCCCCCCCCTGGACAGCTTGCTTCGATTTTGGCTTCCAGTGGACGGATTTTGTCGTGCGATAGCTCGTTTGAAAGCTAAGAGTGAGACAAATTCAGTGAAAGAATCGGCTTGTTCCTATCTGTCTTCGTTCAAAAGTTAGAGCGGTTACAAGATTTTAGGTCGGAGCTCGCTTACTTGAAAAAATCCTAAGTGTCAGAGTGACTTTGTATGGACAAAATTTTGAAAATTTTCCAAAGTGTGGAATTTTGACCTGTGACCGTCACCAAAACATTTTTCATCAAATTTCACTGACCTCCCCCCCCCCCCCGACAGCAATCTTCTAACTTTGGTTCTAGTGGACGGATTTTGTCTTACAGCTACTCGTTTGAAAGAGGAGAAAAAACTGCTCGACAACATTTTTTGTTGCGAGTCAATCGGACCAGCCGTTCAAAAGTTAGAGCGGTTACAAGATTTTAGGTCGGAGCTCGCTCACCTGAAAAAATCCTAAGTGTCAGAGTGACTTTGTATGGGTAAAATTTTGAAAATTTTCCAAAGTGTGGAATTTCGACCTGGGACCGTCACCAAAACATTTTTCATCAAATTTCACTGACCTCCCCCCCCCCGACAGCAATCTTCTAACTTTGGTTCTAGTGGACGGATTTTGTCGTGCGATAGCTCGTTTGAAAGCTAAGAGTGAGACAAATTCAGTGAAAGAATCGGCTTGTTCCTATCTGTCTTCGTTTAGATGTGAGACGCCATTTAAGATTTTAGGTCGGAGCTCGCTCACCTGAAAAAATCCTAAGTGTCAGAGTGACTTTGTATGGGTAAAATTTTGAAAATTTTCCAAAGTGTGGAATTTCGACCTGGGACCGTCACCAAAACATTTTTCATCAAATTTCTCTGAATGAGGGGGGGTCAGTGAAATTTGATGAAAAATGTTTTGGTAAAGGTCCCAGGTCGAAATTCGGAAGTTTTAAATTTTTCAAAATTTTCACCACACTGGAGCTCTCACACTTAGGAATTTTTTCACTTGTGGCATGTTACATGCACATGTGCTGACGGACCAACTTCCCGTGGTCATATGAGAATGGTTCAGGTGTCATATTGTAAAGAATGATGAGACGAATCGTTTGCAAGAAACCGCATGTCGCTACGATGAATACTTTCGGAGATAGAGCCATTTTAAGTTTTCTTCCGAGCATATATAAACCCCCGACAACGTAAGTCTGATCACTTCATCGAAAGACGAGGTAAGCGACGGTCGTCGCTCTGAGCTCCCGATATCGGGTGTTTCAAAGGACTCTATCTTTTGAAGTAGGCAAGCTATCTTCTTACTTCAAAGTTTGTATGATAGAGTTTGATAGTGTCTTTACTACTGATAAAATTTTTTAAAACTAGTATGAGTAGTAAAATGCGGAATTTTTTAAAAATTCTTAATTTTCACTTTTTTCAAAGTTTTAACATATAGACTAAGGTTTTCAAGTATCCTGAGTTCAAATATGCT
Organism: Prostheceraeus crozeri; assembly: GCA_907163375.1. Lineage (NCBI taxonomy): Eukaryota > Metazoa > Platyhelminthes > Polycladida > Euryleptidae > Prostheceraeus > Prostheceraeus crozeri. Next base: position 11,333 of record CAJQUW010016124.1, read on the forward strand.
ATCAGATTTGAAATTTAGCTAAGTCTAAGGCAGCTTTGAGGGGTTAGATCCCAGCTACTGATCACTACCTTTGACTCGGCGTTCCTGTTACCACTTCGGGGCAGTGACAATGATGTCTTCAGCTGTAAAGAGCGGGTATCGGGGAAGATCTCTCACTTCCCTAGTGATCAGTACAAGGCCTTCGGGCTGTTGACGGGATCGAGTGCCACTCACTACACTCTTTAGGAATATGACTGTACTACATGATTCCAAACTTATACAAATTTCATTATCTTACAGCTAACGATAAATCTAACATGGCTAACGACAAAAATCGTAAATACCATATCAAAATGTGTGTGTGCGGTCGTATAAATCGCAGTGCGGACGCCAAGGCTCACGTCAAGAAGGCGGGCACCGGCCACATGATTATCTTGAATAGGGTTGCGTGCGTGAAGTGTAGAGTGCTGAAGGGTGATGAGGATGAGGCGCGTTTTTACAGAGTGCATGCTGACTGTAGTGGTGGTTTAGTGACTGATTTGAGATTTACGCAGTTGATTGTGGAAGAGAGGGAGCGAATGTTGGCGATCGAGCGAGAGGGTAAGGCTGAGAATGTTGTTGAGAATGTTGTTGAGAATGATGAGTTGGCGAGAGCGGTTGCGTCGTTGGAGGGTGAGATTGGGCGAAAGAGAGTGCTTGAGAGTGATGATGAGGATGATGTGGATTTGGATAGGGAGCGAGTGAGGAAGCGTGTGAGGAAGTTGAGCTCTTCGTCATCGGAGGTGTCAGACATCGTCATCACCGACCCGAAGAGCTCATCTTCCCCAATAGTGAAGGGTGGTGGGGTACGGAAGCAGTCGGCGCGGTGGGATGAGGACATGGAAAAGAAGCATGTGTCGCAGCAAGCGGCACATGCTTTGTTGGTAGATCGCTACGAAAGTTTGAAGAAGGTGAATGAGAGAACGTTGAGTGAGTTGAGTGAGCTGAAAATGAAGGAGGTGAAGTGTAAGGAGGTGGCAGATGAGAATATCCGTATGAGGCGTGTTGTGAAAGAGTTGAAGGAGAATGTGCGAGTGTTGGAAGACAAGAATGATGAGTGTGAGAAGAGGGCGAGTGCTGCGGAGAGGAGAATGGGAGAGGCAGAAGCGAAGTTTGAGGAGATGATGAAGGAGATGAGTGTGTTGAGAGCGAGGAATGTTGAGTTGGAGAGGACTGTGGCTCGGCGGGGTGATGAGAGGCAGGCGTGTGAGAAGTTGGAGCGCATGAGGGATGAGTGGGAACGTGTGAATGAGGATCGTTTGTTTGAATTTCACATCCCTATTCGGGATAATCATTTGGCCGGCGAAGTACTCGTAAACCAAAGTCTCGATGAAAGTATACTATGCTACAATGGTCATCCGAGTAAGAAATGCCTCCACGCCACACTAAGAATGCGCGGGCATCTGCACAAATTTTCAATCAGGAAGCCCGCGAGACTGCCTAAGGATGACTAACTTGGTAAGTGAAAAGCAAATAAGATAGTATATCCTATTCTAATACATATCATTTTCATTGCAGATCTTTGCCCGCCTTCACCACCCCATCAATTTACTCCCGAGAACGAACCATCGGCTCTCTTAAGGGCCACCATGGGGCAAGACATGATAGAACCTCCACGCGGTTTGCCCTGGGCAGTCTTCGGACTGGCGAATACTATCATTAAGTTGAATCTGCTATCAGTCAACTTGAACGTTGCGTCGCGTTAGAGGGGTATATAAACCACTGCCTCTCATTTCATTTCATTTCAATCATGCAGACGCCGAACAGTCAAGTCAGCTCTCCTCGCGGACCGCAGTTAAGGCCGCGAAATTTATTTGAGGAGTTTGTCAGGCTTTGACATGATAGAATTAAGCTTGACAAACGCGTTTGTCAAGTTCATTTGATTCTATCATGTCAGGACTACACACATTTGATTTACAAAACATGCTTTGAATACTCATACGATGAAGGTCTTACTTTCATTTATTTCTGACGTGCACACTGTTGAAACTTTATTTTTCAACTTGTAAACTGTTGAAACTTTATTTTGTTTCTAACATATAAACAGCTAAAACTTTATTTCTAACGTACACACTGTTGAAACTTTATTTTAATCTGTAAACTGTTGAAACTTTATTTTGTTTCTAACATATAAACAGCTAAAACTTTATTTTTAACTTGTAAACGGCTGAAACTTTATTTCTAACGCGATTCTATCATGTCAGGACTACACACATTTGATTTACAAAACATGCTTTGAATACTCATACGATGAAGTTCTTACTTTCATTTATTTCTAAGGTACACACTGTTGAAACATTATTTTTCAACTTGTAAACTGTTGAAACTTTATTTTGTTTCTAACATATAAACAGCTAAAACTTTATTTCTAACGTACACACCGTTGAAACTTTATTTTTAACTTGTAAACTGTTGAAACGACATTTTCATTTACAACTAGTAGAATGCTGAGTCTAACTTGCAAACTAGTAAATCCTACGATCGTACTTTACAAACAGATAAAACTTTATTTCTAACGTAGACACTGTTGAAACTTTATTTTTAACTTGTAAACGGTTGAAACTTTATTTCTAACGTACACACTATTGAAACTTTATTTTTAATTTGTAAACTGGTGAAACTTCATTTTATTTCTAACATACAAGCTGACAAAACTTTATTCTTAACTTGTTAACTGGCGAAGCTTCATTTTATTTCTAACATAGAAACAGATAAAACTTTATTCTTAACATACGCACTATTGAAACATTAGTTTTAACTTGTAAACTATTGAAACTTTATTTTTAACTTGTTAACGGTTGAAACTTTGTTTTATGTCTAACATACAAACAGATAAAACTTTATTCTTAACTTGTAAACTGATGAAACTTCATTTTATTTCTAACATACAAACAGATAGAACTTTATTCTTAACATACATACTATTGAAACTTTATTTTTAACGTGTTAACTATTGAAACTTTATTTTTAACCTGTAAACGGTTGAAACTTTGTTTTAATTCTAACATACAAGCAGATAAAATGTATTCTTAACTTGTAAACTGACGAAACTTCATTTTATTTCTAACATATAAACAGATAGAACTATATTCTTATCATACACACTATTGAAACTTTATTCTTAACTTTTAAACTGGTGAACCTTTATTTCATTTCTGACATACAAGCAGATAAAACTTTATTCTTAACTTGTAAACTGATGAACCTTCATTTTTATTTCTAACATATAAACAGATAGAACTTTATTCTTAACATATACACTATTGAAACTTTATTTTTAACGTGTTAACTATTGAAACTTTATTTTTAACTTGTATACGGTTGAAACCGGTTTTTTAATTCTAACATACAAACAGATAAAGCTTTATTCTTAACATACACACTATTGAAACTTTATTTCTAACGTACACACTATTGAAACTTTATTTTTTAACTTGTAAACTGGTGAAACTTTTTTTCATTTCTGACATACAAGCAGATAAAACTTTATTCTTAACTTGTAAACTGGTGAACCTTCATTTTTATTTCTAACATATAAACAGATAGAACTTTATTCTTAACATATACACTATTGAAACTTCATTTTTAACTTGTAAACGGTTGAAACTTTATTTTATTTTTAACATACAAACAGCTAAAACTTTATTTCTAACGTATACACTGTTGAAACTTGTAAACTCTTGAAACTATATTTTATTTCTAACATACAAGCTGATAAAACTTTATTCTTAACTTGTAAACTGGTGAAGCTTCATTTTATTTCTAACATAGAAACAGATAAAACTTTATTCTTAACATACGCACTATTGAAACATTAGTTTTAACTTGTAAACTATTGAAACTTTATTTTTAACTTGTTAACGGTTGAAACTTTGTTTTATGTCTAACATACAAACAGATAAAACTTTATTCTTAACTTGTAAACTGATGAAACTTCATTTTATTTCTAACATACAAACAAATAGAACTTTATTCTTAACATACACACTATTGAAACTTTATTTTTAACGTGTAAACTATTGAAACTATATCTTTCATTTACAAATAATAGAACGCTTAGTCTAACTTGCAAACTAGTAAATCTTATTCGTCATCAAATCTAACTGTTATAATCCTCATCATGGAAATCAATGTTCCACAGTCCTTCAAAAAGATATGATCACCCTTCATCTAACCCATCCGTCGCATGATAACAACAACAACTCTTCGCATAATAACATTTATTGAATAACTGTAACAAGCATGCATTACAAATCAATGGTTTGAAACAGATAAAATAGATACAGCTGGTAACTGTCATATAGCGAGCAATGATAACCATATAGGACTTTGACAGTGTTGAGGTAAGGAGGAAAGAAGCATTGGTTATGAACGTAGCTACTACAACGAACAGACAAAATAGGAACACACAAATCCTTAAAACGTTTCGTGACTTCATGATAGTGTTGATTCACTCTACTATCCCAAGGTGGGAGCAAAATATCATTAATGACTAGATTGGGAAATACTTTCCTCTCCTTACCAGGATTATTACAAAAGATGCGTATAACATTGAAAGTAGCTAACCATCGTTTAAAGTCAATAAGAAGAGCACTCTCACAAGAAAAGCCATAGTCTTGCAAATATTTCAGATTAAGTCCATGAATGTGTTTTCTCGCCCATTGATCAACATTGGGATCGCAGTTGGCATGTTGATGATAGACACTAACAATCTCATATGACCAATTGTACATAGCAATAGCACTGAGCTCCTGTACAGGTTCACCCTCACAATCCATAAAAATGATGATAGAAGCCTAAAACGGAAATTACATATCTAAGGAAACGTTCTATAACATATTGCAAAATGAAGAATTACATCGATGCTTTTCACGACAAAATACACAAATGATATGATGGCAACGAAGAAGTAAAATGTATCTAATAAGACCACGTCTACGACACTCAAAGCACATAAGCGAATTGTCATAGGGTAGAGTTAGGAAAGGACTAGTAATTCTCCTTCTTTGATTTGCGTTTTGATGCAGCATTCTTCTCCGACTTGCGCTTCGTACCATCCCCGTTAAGGATTTCGTCAATAATGTCATCTACGCTGGGTGGCTTTGGAATATATATGATGGATTCAGTGTATATCGAGAGAGAGGCTATTTTGTTATCCTTGTGCTGACCATAATATAGTCCATTCACTTTGAAAATGATATCCCAAGTACCTTCTCCGAGCTCATCACATCTGATGGGTATTGATTGATCTCTATCCTTTTTATAATAACTACACCAATGTGATAATGGTAGGCAAATTTGATTGCCATCCCAAATCTTTCTATAGGGAGTATCCTTTTCATCTCTCGCCTTCCACTCTTGAGCAAGAGGAGTAGGAATGTCCATATTTAATGTCACGTACTCTTCAATAATGTCAAGTTGGTGGCGAATGTACGGACTCACGGGGATGAGTATGTAATCCCCATACTGATTGCTCAATATCTTCACATCAGTGGAAGGGAGCATTCACGTTTGGAGTACTACGCTGTGATCCTCATGACGCAAGACTTGTTTAAATTTACGCTGTAGCGGTGTAGGATTATGTACCTTTGTTGTTTCTTCCACTGGTCTCAGCTGTAGATGATCTGATTGTAGCGAACCTTGTAACGTCTGACCACCATTTTGTCCTGTCAGTGTAGTAGATGTAGAAGATGCCTGAAAATAAAAAAGATTCTATCAAGTTTACGTTCAAGGGAGGAGAGGGAGGAAAGTAGCGACTTACCATTTTAGTTGGATAATATAACAGGGATGTAGAGTGAGAGAGAGAGAGAATGTGCGTCCGTCACTTGTACGATTCAACGATGGAATGATTCTCAGTGTTGAAGGCTCTCTATTTATAAAGGAATGCTTGATTCTCATTAGACAACAATCCTCATTGGAGAATAGAATCAAGTTGATTCCCACTCTCACCGATGCTTCATTCGCCCGCTAGCGCTCATCGTCTCCTTTCACCGTCTCGACTAAAGCTCTATTGTATTCTTCCGTTGATAGGTGTGGTAAAACACGGGTGGGCAAATGTGTGTCGTCGCGCCATTGATAATAATACTCCAACAGTAGGCGACCATGCTTGAATACGCGCCTTGGATATTTCAGCAAAGTCTCATCAATCAATTTCCTACTTTGAGCCACACTCATGAATACAATGTGGCAGACAAGCTCGTTGTGGGGGAGGGTGTGGGCATACACCAATGGTTGAATGTAGGTCGTAAGCATATCATCATTCATCATGAGTTGGAAGCCTATCACTGAAGGTAGCTCGACATACGCCCTTAGAGTCACCTAAACAATGTCCTCCATGCTCTGGGAAACTACCTGCGCCATCGGCTGAATCGCTCCTCTCATCGTCAAAAGAATGTACATAGCTCATGCACTCCAACTCTCTCAGTGCTGTAGGCGTATTTTATACCACCCACCCCTACGCTCCTCTAGTGTTAACTTTCGTTTAGCAAAAAGTCGTCATGAAATTTCAACGACGGAGTAAAAGTTTGAGATGATACACTCCTGGCAAACTAACTCATGAAGTAGCTTTGCTGTGATACATTTCTATCTGTAAACATATGGTAATGTTAAAGTGAATCTAAAACTTTTCAGCTTATTAATTGTTCATCGTTGCATCAACGCTTTAACTCGTGAACAGTTATAATTTTATTTTAATTTACACTTAGTCTAACTTGTAAACTAGTAAATCTTGCGATCTTATTTTACAAACAGTTATACCTTAATTTCTAACATACACACTATTGAAACTTTATTTCTAACTTGTAAACTCTTGAAACTTTATTTTGATATACAAACAGCTAAAACTTTATTTCTAACGCATACACTATTGAAACGTTATTTCTAACTTGTAAACTCTTGAAACTTTATTTTGATATACAAACAGCTAAAACTTTATTTCTAACGTATACACCATTGAAACTTTATTTTGATATACAAACAGCTAAAACTTTATTTCTAACGTATACACCATTGAAACTTTATTTTTTAACTTCTAAACTGGTGAAACTATATCTTTCATTTACAAATAGTAGAACGCTTAGTCTAACTTGTAAATCTTAAAACATTTCATATGGACGATGATGATGATAGATGAAATAGTGTCAAATAAAATTAAGATAGCTTACACTTCTGATACAGGGATAGCAATCGACTGCGATCCATGTGTAAAGAGCTTGTTAGACTACGGAAGAGAGAAGTGTGTTATGTTGCGTGTGGCGCGTGAGTGTCCTCCCATTTCATTCCATTCATCAATTCGTCTCATTGATAGAGACAGGTAGAACTCATGGTTCTCATAACGTATGCAATGGAAAGTTTTAGGCAACCTTCGACAGTTGGCTAAATGTCGCCCTGGCGCGAATGCATACTACGTTGAGACAGAGGCAATCACTTGCAAACATGACGCAGAGAGGTTAAACAAGATTGACCATTGCCGAATGTCCCTTGCGGTATACATAGCTACGGGTTTCACCGCCGCCCTTTACAGGAACGCCCGTCGAAAGGAAGTATTACACCGAACTTCATTTGCAACGTTCAAGTTGACTGATAGCAGATTCAACTTAATGATAGTATTCGCCAGTCCGAAGACTGCCCAGGGCAAACCGCGAGGAGGTTCTATCATGTCTTGCCCCATGGTGGCCCTTAAGAGAGCCGATGGTTCGTTCTCGGGGGACGTGAATTTGACTATTGACTGGAATAGTCAATGGGTATGACGGTTAGGTTGTCATAGACCCTATACCGCCGAGGTCGTACTGGTGCATCTGGCACCTTTCGGATGCGAGTGGTATTTGGAGTCCATACCTCATCCGTCCAAACGATCCTCTTGATCTTCCCCTTCTTCTCATCCTCCTCATCCCACTCGTCGAGGATGACGAACTCGGGAATGCCGTTGTCTTCATCAGTGAAGACGGGAATGTTGTCGGCAGATGTCGCTTCCATCGTGACTTCAAATTGAATGAGAAGCGCTACAATCTTCTGGCTTATATAGGGTTTTCAACAATGAATTGCTCAACAGCGAATCAGAATGCTTCAGGGATAGCAATCGACTGCATAATGTTCAAGTTGACTGATAGCAGATTCAACTTAATGATAGTATTCGCCAGTCCGAAGACTGCCCAGGGCAAACCGCGAGGAGGTTCTATCATGTCTTGCCCCATGGTGGCCCTTAAAAGAGCCGATGGTTCATTCTCGGGAGTAACGTCATCTTACACCCTACCAATTCTGCTGAGAGAGTCTTTGACTCTCTCTTTGGTAGCACTGTCGACTTCCACACTGACTGGCACATGGCTAAAAAGTGGAATGTAGCGCCATTCCGTTGGATTGACAGCAGTTGCTGTCATCGGATTGCCAATCCGAGCAAGATTATTAAAAACTCTGTCTTGCTCCTCTAGCCTGACAAACTCCTCAAATAAATTTCGCGGCCTTAACTGCGGTCCGCGAGGAGAGCTGACTGTTCGGCGTCTGCATGATTGAAATGAAATGAAATGAGAGGCAGTGGTTTATATACCCCTCTAACGCGACGCAACGTTCAAGTTGACTGATAGCAGATTCAACTTAATGATAGTATTCGCCAGTCCGAAGACTGCCCAGGGCAAACCGCGTGGAGGTTCTATCATGTCTTGCCCCTAGGTGGCCCTTAAGAGAGCCGATGGTTCGTTCTCGGGAGTAAATTGATGGGGTGGTGAAGGCGGGCAAAGATCTGCAATGAAAATGATATGTATTAGAATAGGATATACTATCTTATTTGCTTTTCACTTACCAAGTTAGTCATCCTTAGGCAGTCTCGCGGGCTTCCTGATTGAAAATTTGTGCAGATGCCCGCGCATTCTTAGTGTGGCGTGGAGGCATTTCTTACTCGGATGACCATTGTAGCATAGTATACTTTCATCGAGACTTTGGTTTACGAGTACTTCGCCGGCCAAATGATTATCCCGAATAGGGATGTGAAATTCAAACAAACGATCCTCATTCACACGTTCCCACTCATCCCTCATGCGCTCCAACTTCTCACACGCCTGCCTCTCATCACCCCGCCGAGCCACAGTCCTCTCCAACTCAACATTCCTCGCTCTCAACACACTCATCTCCTTCATCATCTCCTCAAACTTCGCTTCTGCCTCTCCCATTCTCCTCTCCGCAGCACTCGCCCTCTTCTCACACTCATCATTCTTGTCTTCCAACACTCGCACATTCTCCTTCAACTCTTTCACAACACGCCTCATACGGATATTCTCATCTGCCACCTCCTTACACTTCACCTCCTTCATTTTCAGCTCACTCAACTCACTCAACGTTCTCTCATTCACCTTCTTCAAACTTTCGTAGCGATCTACCAACAAAGCATGTGCCGCTTGCTGCGACACATGCTTCTTTTCCATGTCCTCATCCCACCGCGCCGACTGCTTCCGTACCCCACCACCCTTCACTTTTGGGGAAGATGAGCTCTTCGGGGGGTCGGTGATGACGATGTCTGACACCTCCGATGACGAAGAGCTCAACTTCCTCACACGCTTCCTCACTCGCTCCCTATCCAAATCCACATCATCCTCATCATCACTCTCAAGCACTCTCTTTCGCCCAATCTCACCCTCCAACGACGCAACCGCTCTCGCCAACTCATCATTCTCAACAACATTCTCAACAACATTCTCAGCCTTACCCTCTCGCTCGATCGCCAACATTCGCTCCCTCTCTTCCACAATCAACTGCGTAAATCTCAAATCAGTCACTAAACCACCACTACAGTCAGCATGCACTCTGTAAAAACGCGCCTCATCCTCATCACCCTTCAGCACTCTACACTTCACGCACGCAACCCTATTCAAGATAATCATGTGGCCGGTGCCCGCCTTCTTGACGTGAGCCTTGGCGTCCGCACTGCGATTTATACGACCGCACACACACATTTTGATATGGTATTTACGATTTATGTCGTTAGCCATGTTAGATTTATCGTTAGCTGTAAGATAATGAAATTTGTATAAGTTTGGAATCATGTAGTACAGTCATATTCCTAAAGAGTGTAGTGAGTGGCACTCGATCCCGTCAACAGCCCGAAGGCCTTGTACTGATCATTAGGGAAGTGAGAGATCTTCCCCGATACCCGCTCTTTACAGCTGAAGACATCATTGTCACTGCCCCGAAGTGGTAACAGGAACGCCGAGTCAAAGGTAGTGATCAGTAGCTGGGATCTAACCCCTCAAAGCTGCCTTAGACTTAGCTAAATTTCAAATCTGATAGCATATTTGAACTCAGGATACTTGAAAACCTTAGTCTATATGTTAAAACTTTGAAAAAAGTGAAAATTAAGAATTTTTAAAAAATTCCGCATTTTACTACTCATACTAGTTTTAAAAAATTTTATCAGTAGTAAAGACACTATCAAACTCTATCATACAAACTTTGAAGTAAGAAGATAGCTTGCCTACTTCAAAAGATAGAGTCCTTTGAAACACCCGATATCGGGAGCTCAGAGCGACGACCGTCGCTTACCTCGTCTTTCGATGAAGTGATCAGACTTACGTTGTCGGGGGTTTATATATGCTCGGAAGAAAACTTAAAATGGCTCTATCTCCGAAAGTATTCATCGTAGCGACATGCGGTTTCTTGCAAACGATTCGTCTCATCATTCTTTACAATATGACACCTGAACCATTCTCATATGACCACGGGAAGTTGGTCCGTCAGCACATGTGCATGTAACATGCCACAAGTGAAAAAATTCCTAAGTGTGAGAGCTCCAGTGTGGTGAAAATTTTGAAAAATTTAAAACTTCCGAATTTCGACCTGGGACCTTTACCAAAACATTTTTCATCAAATTTCACTGACCCCCCCTCATTCAGAGAAATTTGATGAAAAATGTTTTGGTGACGGTCCCAGGTCGAAATTCCACACTTTGGAAAATTTTCAAAATTTTACCCATACAAAGTCACTCTGACACTTAGGATTTTTTCAGGTGAGCGAGCTCCGACCTAAAATCTTAAATGGCGTCTCACATCTAAACGAAGACAGATAGGAACAAGCCGATTCTTTCACTGAATTTGTCTCACTCTTAGCTTTCAAACGAGCTATCGCACGACAAAATCCGTCCACTAGAACCAAAGTTAGAAGACTGCTGTCGGGGGGGGGGGAGGTCAGTGAAATTTGATGAAAAATGTTTTGGTGACGGTCCCAGGTCGAAATTCCACACTTTGGAAAATTTTCAAAATTTTACCCATACAAAGTCACTCTGACACTTAGGATTTTTTCAGGTGAGCGAGCTCCGACCTAAAATCTTGTAACCGCTCTAACTTTTGAACGGCTGGTCCGATTGACTCGCAACAAAAAATGTTGTCGAGCAGTTTTTTCTCCTCTTTCAAACGAGTAGCTGTAAGACAAAATCCGTCCACTAGAACCAAAGTTAGAAGATTGCTGTCGGGGGGGGGGGGGGGGGGAGGTCAGTGAAATTTGATGAAAAATGTTTTGGTGACGGTCCCAGGTCGAAATTCCACACTTTGGAAAATTTTCAAAATTTTACCCATACAAAGTCACTCTGACACTTAGGATTTTTTCAGGTGAGCGAGCTCCGACCTAAAATCTTGTAACCGCTCTAACTTTTGAACGGCTGGTCCGATTGACTCGCAACAAAAAATGTTGTCGAGCAGTTTTTTCTCCTCTTTCAAACGAGTAGCTGTAAGACAAAATCCGTCCACTAGAACCAAAGTTAGAAGATTGCTGTCGGGGGGGGGGGGGGGGAGGTCAGTGAAATTTGATGAAAAATGTTTTGGTGACGGTCCCAGGTCAAAATTCCACACTTTGGAAAATTTTCAAAATTTTACCCATACAAAGTCACTCTGACACTTAGGATTTTTTCAAGTGAGCGAGCTCCGACCTAAAATCTTGTAACCGCTCTAACTTTTGAACGGCTGGTCCGATTGACTCGCAACAAAAAATGTTGTCGAGCAGTTTTTTCTCCTCTTTCAAACGAGTAGCTGTAAGACAAAATCCGTCCACTAGAACCAAAGTTAGAAGACTGCTGTTGTGGGGGGGGGGGAGGTCAGTGAAATTTGATGAAAAATGTTTTGGTGACGGTCCCAGGTCAAAATTCCACACTTTGGAAAATTTTCAAAATTTTACCCATACAAAGTCACTCTGACACTTAGGATTTTTTCAGGTGAGCGAGCTCCGACCTAAAATCTTGTAACCGCTCTAACTTTTGAACGGCTGGTCCGATTGACTCGCAACAAAAAATGTTGTCGAGCAGTTTTTTCTCCTCTTTCAAACGAGTAGCTGTAAGACAAAATCCGTCCACTAGAACCAAAGTTAGAAGATTGCTGTCGGGGGGGGGGGGAGGTCAGTGAAATTTGATGAAAAATGTTTTGGTGACGGTCCCAGGTCGAAATTCCACACTTTGGAAAATTTTCAAAATTTTACCCATACAAAGTCACTCTGACACTTAGGATTTTTTCAAGTAAGCGAGCTCCGACCTAAAATCTTGTAACCGCTCTAACTTTTGAACGAAGACAGATAGGAACAAGCCGATTCTTTCACTGAATTTGTCTCACTCTTAGCTTTCAAACGAGCTATCGCACGACAAAATCCGTCCACTGGAAGCCAAAATCGAAGCAAGCTGTCCAGGGGGGGGACGTCAGCCGAAAACTTTTTCTCTCCGATTGACTTGAAACTCACCCTACCGATGCAGAATTTCACGCTGAATCCGAATCTGACCTCCGTTTTCTCATCCGATGCTTCGTTTTGACGCTACACACCAAAACGTCCCAAATTCTAACTCTATCGTTTTTCGAAAAATGTTGAAAATTTTTTCTCACCGATTGACTTGAAACTCACCCTACCGATGCAGAATTTCACGCTGAATACGAATCCGACCTCCGTTTTCTCATCCGACCACTCCTTCCACTCGAAACAACCCATTTTACAACCCAACATTCAGCAGATTGCACCAAAAACATCACACACTATAGCCTCAAGACTAATCCTGGCGGTCGCCCACGTCAACCTAGACGGTCGCCCACGTCAACCAGGCGGTCGGACCAACTCACCCGAGTCTCACACTCTATCGTTCCAGAGGGGGGGGACGACGTCAGCGAACATGTTGTGAACGTGGACCCACCTGGCCGGCACACCACGACAGACCACAACCTCTGTCGTTCCAGAGGGGGGGGGGACTCAGACACGAAGCACCACGGCGGCCGACCACGACACTCTGCCGGTCCAGAGGGGGGGGGACGTCAGCGATGGCGGCCATCTTGCGCTATCCAGAAGTGGAGTTTTGCTTACTACTCCTGGTGTACAAATGTCAAGCCAGGTCAATCAAATTTGACACACGGCGAATTCAAAGTGAACTTGTCGAATAAGGTAATTAAATATGCCATCTTAAATCGTTAAGCGAGGATGCCAGAGATTCCGCCAATAGATCAGAATCCCTAGCTTAATATCCCTGACGATCTAGTGCAGAGCTCTCACAGACCAGTTCGGCTTCCTACTCTGAAACATGCTTTATTTGCAGGCATGGCTACGCAAAAGCTTTACAAGTCACGACAATGTTCAAGTGCTATTTCTGTGACGTTGCGCTTTGCAAGGCATTTTTAAGTCGTCCCAGCTGACTGAAACATATGAACGAAGGAGACGCATGCTTAGATTATTAGCATTCTTCTACATGTAAGCTTAGGCCTAAGCAGTAGATTGTTTTCCATTGGACTGTCTATCAATGTAAATATCTTAATATTTTTAAGATACAGTTTGACGTCTTCTTGCTGCGAAATTTGATTGAAAATCAAGATTTTTCAAAAGTGCTCAAAATTAAACTTTTGTCTTGAAGGCAAAAAGTCACATGACACACCAAGAGATAGTCCATAGTCATTTAATTTTGCAATAAAGAATCGATAGCCCAGCAAAACAGTGATGTTCATTTGCGTAAGACAACCGAAATGGAAGTTTTATCATCCTATCCTTATACATTTTACGCTAGAGGCCTTATAGGCTACCTTACTAAATTCGGTGTTTTCATGATATTTGTCGCTGAAGGAGCGCATTCTCTTGATGTTGAAGACCCTGCCAACTCTGGAGATTCGGTCATCCAATTTGCATTTTCTAAGGGAAAGTAGAATTGGCCCTAATTCCAAGGGCTAGTGAAATCTCTAAATAAATAGGCTACGAATACTATACCCATAGTTGGGATAAAATTATTAATCTCTCATACCACGCTTCCACTAAGCAGCCTACGTACAAAAGCGCACAAATTAAGTGCAATTATACAGCTGTAAGCCGAAGACTTGTGGATCCGTTTGATTTTTTCTTTAATATGTGATGCCCTACAATTATTTGTTACTTTTCTTCAATATTTTCCTCGCGGCCTACATGTAAATAAACTGAATGAATAACCCAAATATTTCTGCATGAAAATAGGCTAACTTCCAGGAAAACTATTCCTAGTAGGCATACATGTCACCAAAAAGCCAAACTCAATTATAAGACTGCATATGGAACTCATCGGATATGTATAAAATCATGTTCGCACAAGATTTAGCGGCTAAAATATGGTTAGGTTGTGTTTGGATCATAGCGAGCGAGTCTTCACCATCGCAAAAAATCGGCTAAAAGAGATAGCTTCGGTGGGCATCGCAGATAATAACAATGTCAAAATCACTTTCATTGAAGTATAATACTCGTATAATGAAAATTCAGTCATTCCAATCCGCTACTGAACAATGTTTGACTTGTATCAAAACAGCCAGTTTCATCTAACAAACATTCTATTTCCTGAAGACGTGTTGAAGGCATTGTATGCGAAATGTAACGAAGCACATTGAAATTTGCAAAATTATCTATAACGCAAAAGTACCAGGAGTATGAAGTTAATGAAATTTGCATATGAAGTAAAAAAACATCAAAAAAAGTAATGTACTTATTACACATTCTCTGGATTAATAAAAATATCTAGAAATGACAGTTAAAATGTACAATCCACTGACTGGTTGAAGTTCGTTTTGTTGATAGGGATTACATGATTCGAAATGATATTCATAGCCATTGAGTGGCCATACATTTTGTCATAATTAAAAACATGAATTCAGAAATCTTTGAACTCGTCCGAAGGAATGGCATCAGGACTAGCGTAGGGATCGGACGGGCGTGTTGGACGGTACACCTTTCTCGACAGTTCATCTGAGATAATGCTGCCTGCAGAAAAATTTGCTTCATCCATTGGATCAAGGAAGTCTTGGAGCTGATACTGAAAAATATCAAAATAATAGTTAATAGAAATGATGCATGGCTAGGAATGCGTTAACACAAAATGAAAAGTACGTGTACAGTAGGCTACGTATGAGTACTTGCATTACACTCTACATGTAAATTATGCTAGAAAGATGTCCTTAAACTTGAAAAATCAAGGTACAAAATTTCTTGGAAGCCGTAAATTTTTATGTTTAAAATGTTCAAGTCTGAGAGCACCTTCCTCATCTATGCCTAGACGATTTGGCACTCAGCAACCTTAACAGGCGCAAAGTATTTCGATTTCTCCTGGAGTCACTCAATAGGCATGAATCTCCGACTGGGAGGCAAGTCAATACCAGGACAGTTAAATGTGCGAGTAAACTAACTACAGCCATGAACAATATCTTGCTCTTCAGGAGGAAGCAAATGGCAATACACAGTGGTTCGAAGTCGATGCTATCTAAGTAATTGGGTGGACTAAGATGACAATATGGAAGGCTCTGCGGGATTGTGTCAGCGAGCTGTTGTATTTAGTTAGCCTAGTGAGACAACGTTTGACGTTGATGCGATGTTACAAATAATTTCTCACAGAGCAAGATAAATTGAGTGCTGATAGGTGAAACAGTCGTGTTAACAACCACACGGTAGACTATTTGATAGAGGATTCTACAATTTATGGCAAACTCAAATTTATAATCTGTCCATTTTTCTTGTTCCACTTCTGGCGTTTATGCCAAGTAACCAAAGGAAATCAAGCAGGTCAGGATGACATGAGAACTGTCTTGCTACTTGAGTTTATGTGAAAACGTTGTGAAATGTTTTAATACAGATTGTCGGTAGGAGCTTTTTGTTTTTCAAAGATTTCAGATTCATTTTTAGGCTGATCAGTGAAACAATCGACACGATTTTGGGAATAATAGTGTTATCAGATTCATGAGCTTCTTTGGGCATTTTCGGTAACTCACTCCCTCCCTATTGTTCCTTTTTCTTTTGTTCACGCGTTCCAAACCGAATGCTACCTAGATATCGGCAAGTAAGGAAAGAGTGCCATAGATATCAAAATGTTTTTCGAGCCTTGCTTTGCTTTCTGCAGTGTGCTTAAAGCTCATATCTTCAGATTTGAGCTTCTAACATACTGTAGAACCCAAAACTGAACTCGCGCGCAAATTCAATAACGGCTGACAGTCTGATTAAGCAGCAATGACAAACAATATTGTGTCAGGGTTTCTGCTAAGACGCTCACACCTTCCGTGGGGGACAGTGAGGAGGCATGGGCAGGTGCAAGGCATGGGCCACCGCCATCTAAAGAAACTGATACAAGATATGTGAAAAAGTTGCACATCAGTTATATGCTAGATCAGCACTCGTTGGCATACGTTGTTATCAGCTCATCAGTTGCATTGGTTTAGGATAGCATGGAAATAGCATGTTTGACATTGTTTCATTTGCCAAAATCATTCATTGCCAAAATCATGATTTTCAAAATCATCATTTTTTTGTGCGAGGCCTTTCAGAAGCCACCGGCAGTCATCGTCAGGCGAAATGACCTTTTGAATATTCGTATTATCAAATTGGTTTATTTGACATTTGACAGATAAAGAAGATAAGCTATTCGAGAATCCAGCGGGCAAGAAAATCATAGAAAGCGTCAGATTTTTACATATTCCTGCCCTTCTGGTTTCATAGACCACCTATTGTGCACAATTTGCCAATGGTGTAATGTGGAAAAATGAAGGCAACAGTGCATTGCGTAATGATAACATCCATATCAATGCATGTGAAGATATTTTAGAAATTTCAGTTAATGTCTATCTGCATGTGTATTTCACAGCATTGCTGCCCAGTCCATTTCAATTGCGCACAATATTATTAACATATATTTTTCGGGCAACAATGTAGGACATTATCAGGCCATACGCGCCCTAAAATGTCCTACATTATATTGCCTTCAAAAATCCATGTTAATGTGATATTATGTTGAAAAGAGAAATGGCGGGCATAAATAGGAAGTTGCAGTTCCATTGAAAATACATTGAAATTGGCTGACATAAATTGGAAAATTATACCCGGCAACTTTAATACAGTGCTATGGTGTGCACTATAGGAATATATATCCTATAAGAATATAGAAATAACAACCATCTAAGGAGGGCTTTAATTACGACAATACGAGGGCACCTCAGTGCAGTTAAAGCCCGATTCAGATGGTTATTATTATTATAACCCAAATGAGACATCTGTTCACAGGGGGCTTAAATATCATTTTTTTCATTTAAGCCCGATAAAACTCATTGGATTGGCATGCATTAGAAAATGAAATTTAGGCCTGACAGGTAGTAAAGGGTTACATAGTATCATTAGCATTTTGCTAAATGACCTGCATAGAAGACGGAGAAATATGATGTGAATTAAGAAATCTGATTATCACAGAAAGCATTTGAAATACATCTGCGTTAACGAAAGAGGAAATCTCTGTAACTATCTCACTCGTGTTTGACATTAATAGACGGTTTCAGGTTCATGTCTTCTCGACCAAAGACTCTTTGCTTTCCCGAATTGCCATATTCGTGTTTTTTCGTTTTCCAGTCTGTCTTCGCACTAACAGAGCCCTTCTGGTCTACAACACACACAGTCGATCCGGTACCCTACTGTGCCATCAATGCATCCCTTCCCTTTGCACCTGCTGACCACTCTTGTCATTACACAATTACTAATCCAGTGAAGATCCCATGATGCTCTCAAGCTTTTTGTTTAGACAAGAGTATCTCAACACACGCATCTGCGACAACAAAATACAAAGAATTACAGAATACGTATTTAATGCATTCTGCATCACCGCAACTTCACCTCTTCTTGTCAAAGCACTCATTTATTCTTGCACATGTAGAAGCAATCAAAAGGATGACAATATCCATCTCATCTAGAGTCAAATGTCTTGCTACGATTCATAAAACTCTGCTGAAACCCTTTGTAGCAAATTTACTTAGTGTAGTTCATTTTTTTCAGTTCGGCGAATTTTACATATCGTTTCTATTCGCTCACTCAATGCTAGCCGCATCACTGATCCATGATCCGCATTTCTTCTCATCTTATTTATCATCGTTGAAGCGCAGGAGAGTAGCAAAGTTTCGTGAAGATGTCACCTCCGACAACTCTCCAATGAGAGAAAGAGAAGTAGTTCAACATGCCTGCAGAGTTTGCGCTGACAGTGTGTTCGTTGACCGGGAAGTTATATGACCTGCCTCGAAGCTTAAACATTCTCAACCGAAGCAGACATGAGTGACAGATGCAAGTTGCGTGCATAAATCATCAATTGAGACGTCGAAATAAAGAGATGGATCTCATTCAATAATTGTTAGCCTATGATCTATGCTGCATTATGTAAACCATGTTGGTCATAATTATGCTGCAACTCTGGCGAAGTCGTCTAATTTGATTAAGTATTTATGTAAGTTTGAAGATTTATGTTAAATTTTCATGAAATATGAATGAATGAATGAAGCTACATATTTGTTTCAAAGGTCGGTGAGCACATTTACAAAGTTCAAAAAATTCACAAACAGATCGATCACGTCAATTCACAATTAAATTAGGAACATATATACAATAAAACTAATTGTAAGCTTAAAATAAAAGGTAAGACATTTTAAAGCACTAAGGAATAGTAGTAATGTATAATAAAATAGTATATGTTAAAATTATATTATAATATACGTGGTGACGTCAAAAAGTATCCGGACTCGATATGAAAGAAGAAAGCTACAATATTTTAATTTTAATTTTTGGAAAGAGCATCTATTATAGCTAAAGAAAATTGCTTGTTTTGACATTGGATTTAATAAACTATAATTTTGTACAGTTTCTTTAAATTTTTACTGTATTGGCTCATTTTTTTCGAGTTTTAACTTTTCATTGATACAAATGTTAGAATATTTGGCGCTTTTTGAAGCTTTCTTACACCTAATGATATCAAAAACACGATATTATTTGTCAAAACTTTTATATCAAAAACTTCTCGTTACAGGTAAGCAG
>CAJQUW010016126.1:0-19422 GCA_907163375.1 Prostheceraeus crozeri
CTGGACTAAACTCTCATGTACAAGCAATGTGATCCAGACTATCTCATGGAGTATGCAAGTACCAGCGGATTGTAAAATAAAAAAAACAATTTTTTCCAATGATGTTTTTTTCAAATTTTCCCATGGGAATTAGAACTTACAAAACATTTTTTCATTAGAGGATGGATTACATGAAAAGTTTTGAATAACAGATACAATCGAGATACATGGTATAACGTTTAAAGATCGAAGTTACAGTACAGAGTGTTTCGCCACAATAAAGATGGGATAGTGATTTTTACTGCGTGGGTAAGGTATCGAGTGAATAGACATTATCCGAAAGCTTTTCAACGTCGCTTCGTCTGCATTACGCTGCATTTAGATCTTTAATATCGTCAGCAGTCAACCAACTCATTAACGATTATACTGAAGAATCACGTCACGATTACTGTGTAATTCCAATATTTGAATCGAAGAATGCATACATTAATACATTGATCGTTCAGGTAGTGTTCATTTGAACGTCAAATCCAATCGAAATTTAATGATGCACGTTCGCTTGACGATAGTGGTGAACTAATATCCGCTGTTCGCAAGTCAAATCAAAGGGCATAAAGTAGATATATCACTCTTAAATATTTCATAGTCAGTCCGTTGGTGTCATCCACGTATTGTTAAAAGCCAAAGACATACCATAAATATCAACCATAACTGCGCTTTAATTGGTTGCACGCAAAATTGGTTTGTAGGGTGGCCAGGATGACTCAACCATTTACAGGTCAAAGCCAATTTCACTTAACTGATTGTGTTTAATATTGAAAGGATTCTTCTTTATATTACCATTAAATGCATCATTTTCAACCATTGCCACCATGTGGAGCTTCGGTGCTTCCGATGGAAAGAGGCCATCTTTCATGAAACTCTTTTGATCTTTCGGAATTGTAAAGGTGAGAAGCTTTGTATGCTGAACGGGTGTAAATGGCATTTTGGCGGTTAAGACCTTCAGTTGTCCTCTAATGACCACTTGGATTCGGTACTACTCGGACGAATGTAAAGTGCAATATCTTCCACATGAATTCTAAAATTGTCAACTTTAGCAAATGCATTCAGCGCAAATTCAGGCTTATTCAATGTCAGCTTGAGTCGCATGCTGGTATTACAGAGTAAAAACTTTGACTGTCTAAAGAAGTCTAAATTCAGCGGACCATATAGCTGACATACTCTACTATCTTTAATCATAGCAGATCGCTTTACAAAGCCACTGTTTGTTTCAACATCAAATTTTCCTGCTTCATCTCTATACCATCCCATGGCTTCCATATGACTTTTTTTGTGCTGCTGGATGAAACCTGTGATACATGATTGAAATAGTGATTTATAGGGATAATCGCTTTGACCACCTTCACCTGCTGCTCTCCAATCGTTAGAGAAACATCTGCGAAAAGTAATGTAGTCAATGGTAAATTGTTCAGTCCAACTTTATGTGCATCGTCAATAGCAGTTCCATCTGCTTGCTGAATTCTAAAACTCAAATCAAGCATCGCATAACTCAAATCTATGTAGTCATCACTACCACCAGGAATAACAAATTCAAGGGGGCCAGCATTCTCAGCTGTTCGAGGATGATAATCTACAATACTTGAACTAAGAATATCTGTCTGTATGGCTTGTTGATCAAACAAACAAAAACCGGAAGTTTTACACTCCATGATTAGAAGTTATAGCAGCGTCGTCGTTTAGCGGATGAATGATTAGAGCCTCTGCGACGTTTGCGTGAAGTGCCTTTTGACTGAAGATCGCAACCTTACCAGCTCCGCGATGTTTCCTCCTTCTTTATTCATTTCGTTTAGGTGATTTCTTTCCTTGAGTAACACCAGCAAAGTGGTCTGCTTCAATGTTTTTAAACCGCGTTCCTTCCCACGATTCAACAAACTGCTCTTAAAACTTCTACCTCTGGAAAGATCACTAGCAACATCACCAGCAAAGCCAACGGCATTACTTAAAACATTTCGTTTTAAAGATCTACCGACATTGGATATGAGAGGTGCTACAACAGATTTCAGTGCACCAAGTATGCTACCTCACGTTGGCGGCGAGCGCCGATGTAAATTTGTCCTCCGCCACTTACATAGGAGGGTCGTGAATAAAATGAGGCAGTTGGATTCATAGCTCAAACCCTAAACATTGTTAGTTACAACTTTGTATGAATCACTGTCGATCACTTAGATGAAAGATGTCGGCACGACGCATCCAAGAGTTCATACTTGAAGGATAACCAGTCCATTTAACAAGACACCATTCTTCACCTTGCCGTTTTTTACATCGAATGATTTTCTCTACCAAATATGTTTCACTTTCAGTGACTACCTCAATCTCATCGCGGTAGAAGCTACCCTCAATTTCTTCATTATCGTAATCTTTCAACTTGTAGGTGGTCGGAGAGTCTTTTTGATTAATCCTTGATACTGTAAATACCTCCTCTGTCCAATTCGGAAGGTACCCTTTAGCAAAAACACTTTTCACTTTTGAGATACGAACTTTATCACCAATTTTCACATCACTTTTCACATGAGTGCGTTTACCGTTGGAATGATTCGCGCACTTTATCTACATTGTCAGCATTTACATCTACTGGTCTGAGTCCAATAGAACGATGGATAGAGTGATTGTAGGCATGGAGTGTATCTTGTAGAACCTTTGTCCAATTTTGTGTCAAGTTGGCAGTAAAATGTCGCCACAAGCGATTTTTTAATGTGCGATTAAAACGTTCAACGAGTGCAGCTTTATAAGCACTCTTTACACTAAACAACTCAATGTCATGCCTCTCAATAATCTTCTCACATGCTGATTTTCAAACTCTTTTCCTTGATCACTCTGAATTCTTTTTGGAATCCGACCTTCTCGAAAAATTGTTTGGAATTCTTTTGCTACTCCTTTCCCTTCTTTAGTTTTTAAAGGTTGAGCCCACGCATAACGCGAGAAAATATCAATGACGGTTAAAATAAAATTATTGCCCGAGTTATGTTTTGAAATGGAGGCAACATCGCACAAATCTGCTTGCCACTGTTCATCGATGTCATGAACAATATAATGGCGGGTGCGGTACTTCTTTTTCGCTTGTTTGTGGAGTGTATAGGTAGCCTGACCCTTTAACCATCGTTTCACTTGTGATTGTGGAAGACCACTCGCTTTGATAATTTCTTGATAGATGCAAATCCTGCCGGATGCTTTACATCATAATAGATTGACTTCAAACGTTCAGTCGATGACGACTGACTCTTTTTCCTCCTTCTCATCTTTTTGTTTTCTTGCCTTTCTACATTTACAACAACTGCAGCATTTAGCTTTAGCGGTTTTGCGATCGTGTTCACATTGCTTAGGGGTTTCATTATGAGAGCTGGCGCAGCAAGTGCAAGTGACAACGACATTCACCTCTGGCGGTCATTACATGGCAAGCAACACATCTGCTTCATATTAATAGTCTGAGAACATGTATTTCCTGGGAGGAGCTTTTTTACGTTTTCCTTTTACCAGTTTTAGTGGTGATGTAGATCTACGTCGAGTTCTTCCTCTTGTTTGCTTAGTGAGTGTGGGAGGGGATGTAGCAGGTGACGTCTTAAACCAATTTGTTGGCATTTTCATCGTCTGAAGCATTGGGAGAAGTAGCCACTGTTGAATCAAGTTCTTTCAATGTCTCATTATTCAAAGCAAATTTTGGCACATTATGCTTTTTCATAGTTTAAGAAAGTATGACCAACCAGGTGGAACATAGCCCTGACGGCGCTTTCTACGTGTCGCATACTGAATCAAGTCTTCATAACGTGAAGCATCAATCACTTTATTTTCATCTGTAATGATTTCTCCTCTATCATTTACATTGAGATGGGGTTCACTACTGTTGAAAAGAGATATGGCATGTGCGCGAGATGCTAAAGGTGTAGCAGTCGATACAGAGTCACGCATCTTATTCTTCAAGTTTTCAATTGCTCAACAGTTTCCGATTGTAATAATACAGCACGATGTGGATCTTTGATGTGAACATTTTGCTGATAATCTATTTCTTTCCTATACATTTGATTTGCAAGAGGTTGCTTTACTTGCTGCATGGCAGTCAATTGTACATATTCATCCTGAGGAATAACAATCATGCGAGAATAAGAACTCATAGTTTGTAGATAATCATGGGAGTTTTCAAAATATCACTTCGAAATTTAAATTCTTCCGGACACTCTTGCGTAAAGTCAATGAATAAGTAACCGTATGGTTTTTCAGTAGCTGCTTGAAAAATTTCAATTAAGGTTTTTGATCCTCTGGGTGCAACTTGTCGCGCTAAAATTTCAAATTGACTTTTATCTCGCGGATTCTTGAAAATAGCATAATAGTGTGTATTCAGGTTTCGTGTACGAGCTTCTTTTCCATCAGGAAACAAATTTTGTGTGATATAGATGATAAAGCACCTTTTATGGTGTGCTGCGCGAGTGAACATATCTGTAACATCTTTTGAATTCTTACTTTCTTTTAATAGATCATCCAATACAACAACATCATTAGACTGAAGTTTATTCCACTGGAATAATTCCTTCATGTCGAATAAAGTTGCGACTTTGCTATTCTGAAACAGCGACGGTTTGATAAATACCATAACACCAAATCACTCGATTGATAGGTTCCTAAACAACTCCCTTCTTTTATCCAATAAATTCAGCGTGGAAAACAGTTTTACCTGCATGAGATGGGACCTGATACAGTCAGGTCCTTTATCACTATTGAACGTCTGAAATCCATTTTATTACTTTGAGATTCAACCATTTGCATAATTAACGCTTAGAGCAAAGATATTACCCAATAGGTTGCCCACCGATAGGAGCTAGCTTAGCATCGGTAGTATGCTGAAAAGGAAACCTCCCTTTTGTGTTAGAGTTTTCCTTTTCTTTGAAAGGGTGGTACGTTGCCTTTAGGATTGGAGATGAAACGCAATTTTGTGGCATATCGGTTTAAGTAACTTCGTTGTTTTGGCGCTAATTTCTTCGTCCTCAACTTTCTCACATGAGAAATAATTTCACGAATATGAATTTATCCTTAGCATGTCGATATAGCATTGTATCGTGATTTGCTTATCATTCGTTCGGAGAGCTTGAATGGCTGAAGGAAATAACTTTGAAGACTTTTACGTCACTTTTTACGTTTCGCCATTTTTCGTTGTTAGTCTTTGCTAAAAACCTGTCTTTACCACATTTGCATAGGTACTAAATATTGCGGCATAAGTGACACTCGACACTGAGCAATATCACAGTGGTTACATTGGCAAAGTTGAATGCAATTACGTATGAAACAGCGTTGACAAAAAGCATGCTTACATCTCTTGAAGATGCGCTTTTCATTTCCATCCTTTCGCTTACATACATCACTACACATAGTTTCACCGTTACTGATGTCTATAGCAAGTCCTTTTTGTAAGTAGAACTGGAATTTGCTAGCCTTTTTTACCATAATAGGGACACATTACAGAAGGATAAAATCGAGCGAGAGAGACATAGACGGAACACCAGAGTGTACACATCAAGTTCCACACTGCATTTTCCATTTTTTCTTTAAGGACCGTTGACAGTAGAATAATGCAAATCGCTACCATCACTAGACTGCTCCCTGCTTGGTTAAACAGCGTTCCGCGTACCGCCATATTCTCCACCAGTCTTAAACACCCTTTAGGGGGTTCATCTACCACTTCCATTGAATAAAAGAAGCAAAATGGAACAAGAGCGATTAAACCTTTCCTTTCAAATGCCCTAACCATTAATATTCGCAATATCGCGCCTGAAAAAGTACAGGATCTGAATACATAACTTCGCAATAGAGTTCTCGCATATGTCTCTTCGATGAGGTTCTTCATCATAATGAACATACTCACATATAATCTTTGAACGCTCCTTTTATACTTTGCCTAATGAAAATGTAATGTTACGCAAGTCGGTTTGAGAAAGGACATGAATCGCCCTTTATCTAACCATCCATTGCATGAAAACTAAACTCTTCTCATTAGTAACATTTATGAATAACGGTAAACAAGCATTGCATTTATAACATTGATATGAAAGAGATAAAAAGATCAGCTTGGTAACTATAATACAGCGAGCAATAGGATAACCATACAGGACTTTGGCAGTGTTGAGGTAAGGAGGAGAAGAGCATTGGTTATGAACGTAGCTACTACAGCGAACTTACAAAATAGGAAACAACACATATCTTAAAAACGTTTCGTGACTTCATGATAATGTTGATTCACCTTCTACTATCCCAAGGCTGGGAGCAAAAATATCATCATATGATTAGATTGGGGAAAATACTTTTTCCTCTTCCTTACCAGGTATTATTACAAAAGATGCGTATTATAAACATTGAAGCAGCTAACCATCGTTTAAAGTCAATAAGAAGAGCACTCTCACAAGAAAAGCCATAGTCATGCAAATATTTCAGATTAAGTCCATGAATGTGTTTTCTCGCCCATTGATCAACATTGGGATAGCAGTTGGCATGTTGATGATAGACACTAACAATCTGATATGTCCAATTGTTCATAGCAATAGCACTGAGCTCCTGTACAGGTTCACCCTCACAATCCATAAAAATGATGATAGAAGCCTAAAACGGAAATTACACATCTAAGGAAACGTTCTATTAACATATTACAAAAATGAAGAACTTACATCGATGCTTTTTTCACGACAAATAAATACACAAATGATATGATGGCAACGAAGAAGTAAAATGTATCTAATAAGACCACGTCTACGACACTCAAAGCACATAAGCGAATTGTCATAGGGTAGAGTTAGGAAAGGACTAGCAATTCTCCTTCTTTGATTTGCGTTTTGATGCAGCATTCTTTTCCGACTTGTGCTTCTCGTACCACCTGCTGTTAAGGATTTGATCAATTATGTCGTTCCACGTTGGGTAGGGTGTTTGGAATATATAAGGATGGAATTTCCATATGCATAGGAAGAGAGGAGGCTATTTTTATCTATCCTTGTGCCCGACCATAATATAGCCCATTCACTTTAAAAAGGATATATCCAAGTTACCTTTCTCCGAGCTCATCACATCGACTGGGTGTTGAATGATCTCCCTCCTTCTTATAGTAAGTGCACCAATGTGATACCGGTAGGCAAATGTGATTACCATCCCAAATCTTTCTATAGGGAGTATCCTTGTCATCTCTCGCCTTACACTCTTGAGCAAGAGGAGTAGGAATGTCCATATTTAATGTCACGTACTCCTCAATAATATCAAGTTGGTGGCGAATGTACGGACTCACGGGGATCAGTATGTAGTCCCCATATGATTTGCGCATTATTCTTGACATCTCGTTGGAAGGGAGCATTCCCGTTTGGAGAAGTAGTACTACGCTATGATCGTTCTATAAAGCAAGACTTGTTTAAATTTTCGCTTGTAGCACGGTTGTAGGATTATGTACCTTGGTTGTTTCTTCTCGTCTGGCCTCAGTTGTAGATGATCTGATCGTAGCGAACCTTGTAACGTTTGAACCGCCATTTTGTTCCTACTAGTGCAGACACACATGGAGTAGCTGCATCTGAAAATGTAATAAAAAAGGATTGTTATTAAAAGTTTTACGTTCAAGGGAGGAGAGGGAGAGAAGTTTGCGGGACTTTACCATTATTAGTTGGATAATAGAATAAAGAGAGAAAATGTGCGTCCGTCACTCGTGCGATTCAACGATGGAATGATTCTCACTGTGGAAGGCTCGCTATTTATATAGAAATGCTTGATTCTCATTGGATGATAATCCTCATTGGACAATAACATCAAGCTGATTCCAAATCTGGCCTCCGTTTACCAATCCGAACCTTCATTCGCCCGCTGGAGCTGTTTCTTGGGAAATTATAACTCTGTCGTTTTTTTGCCAATCTCCCAAATCTTGAATGGCGTCTCACATCTAAACGAAGACAAGTATGAACAAGCCGTGGATTTGTCTCACTCTTAGCTTTCAAACGAGCTATGGCACGACAAAATCCGCTTCTCAATAGAAGCACAAGTTGGAAAGGTACGGTGCCGAGGAAGAGGGGGGGACCCCGTCAGCGAAAACTTTTTCTCTCCGATTGGATACCTTGAAACTCATCGTTCCTTGATAGAGAATTTCACGCTGATTCCAAATCTGAAATCCGTTTTCCAATCCGATGCTTCGTTTTGAAGCTACAGCCCAAAACGTCCCAAAAATTCTAACTCTGTCGTTTTTCGCCAATGTCCCAAAATCTTAAATGGCGTCTCACATCTAAACGAAGACAGATAGGAACAAGCCGATTCTTTCAGTGAATTTGTCTCACTCTTAGCTTTCAAACGAGCTATGGCACGACAAAATCCGTCCACTAGAAGCCAAGATCGAAGCGAGCTCTCCCGAGGGGGGGACGTCAGCGAAAGTTTTTCTCTCCGATTGACTTGAAACTCACCATAACGATGCAGAATTTCACGCTGAATCCGAATCTGGCCTCCGTTTTCCCATCCGATGGTTCGTTTTGGCGCTACAGCCCAAAACGTCCCAAATTCTAACTCTGTCGTTTTTTCGAAAAATGTTGAAAATTTTTTCTCTCCGATTGACTTGAAACTCACCATGTTGATAGAGAATTTGACGCTGATTCCAAATCTGAAATCCGTTTT
Source organism: Prostheceraeus crozeri (assembly GCA_907163375.1). NCBI lineage: Eukaryota > Metazoa > Platyhelminthes > Polycladida > Euryleptidae > Prostheceraeus > Prostheceraeus crozeri. The sequence goes on from CAJQUW010016126.1 coordinate 8,650, forward strand.
CCCATCCGATGCTTCGTTTTGAAGCTACAACCCAAAACGTCCAAAATTCTAACTCTGTCGTTTTTCGCCAATCTCCCAAAATCTTAAATGGCGTCTCACATCTAAACGAAGACAGATATGAACAAGCCGATTCTTTCAGTGAATTTGTCTCACTCTTAGCTTTCAAACGAGCTATGGCACGACAAAATCCGTCCACTAGAAGCCAAGATCGAAGCGAGCTGTCCAGAGGGGGGGGGGGACGTCAGCGAAAATTTTTCTCTCCGATTGACTTGAAACTCACCATACCGATGCAGAATTTCACGCTGAATCCGAATCTGGCCTCCGTTTCACATCCGACGGGGGTGCACTGCTTCCACTCAAAACAGCCCATTTTACAACACAACATTCATCAGATTGTAAGAAAAAAACTTCACACGACTATAGCCCTTAAGACAAAACCTTGCGGTGTCGCCCAAGTCCACCACGACACTCTGTCGTTCCAGAGGGGGGGGGAAGGACGTCGGCGCGATACTTTCGGACCAACGTGGCCGGGCACTCCACGTACCATCTCTGTCGTTCCAGTGGGGGGGGGATGTCCAGGACTCAAAGCACCACGGCGGTCCGACCACAACCTCTGTCGTTCCGAGAGGGGGGGGGCGCCGGTCGAGTGTTCGCCGGTTTTCTTACTACTAGCATGTAGATCTTCAGTGGATATACATAGTTCCTGATCTTAAGAATAGCATAGAATCGACGGTTTGCGCTTTAACGCTTATTTGCAACATGATCCCTCCAAGTTCACTGACTGATTTGAACTCCGAGCATTTAGACAGGACACGAGGTCTGAGGAAATTTCAGGATCGCTGCAGATTCTAATGACGAGTTTTATGATAACAATGCATCATGAAACTTGGATGTATGTCAATTCAAAATGGTATTTTAACTTCACCAATGCTGTGCATTTTTTCATCTCTACGGTTAAACCGTTTATTCTAGCATTAGAATTGACCATCATTACAGATGGTTAAAATTCAGGATTTATGTTCTTCAAGCGCATTTTACGAACTTTTTGTCGTAAACAAATGCGGCATTCAAGCTCACTGACGAAGCATATGCAAGCGAAAAAGCGACGAACCCAAAACATGAGGGGATGATTTCTTTTCTACACGAGGAAAGGTATGTTGAGAATGCCATTTGAAGGTTTTAATCACAGAACGTTCCGATGCGGGAAGATGCGAATAATGAAAAGCTATTCTGTCAGGTGTACTTCGAATCAATTTTAGTACACTACCGACGTACTTTTTCCAAATGTTCATATCAATTTTTTACAAGTTCAATCCATAATCTGGCATACGAATTCTGGATGATGGTTTTGTGAAACCTTTGGTTTTTCATTTTACTTACATGTAGAATCGTTTTTCTTCGTTTGTTAGGTTGGACACAAATATAGATAGAGAAGCAAAATACTTTTATAGCGACATTTGATTTGATTTGTAATTTAATACATTTGAAAAAACAATGTTGACAATTTTGTTCATCCGATGTTCCTTTTGGCGTTGCCTCAAAAATCGGTGTCCCGATGAGGGTTAAAGACCGCAAATAAAGCTCGGACGCAATATAGTCCAGAGAATTCCTATTACGAAAAGCTTAAAAGAAAATTTTAAAATCAAGTTACTTATTAAATTGGCAGTCCCAGTAGTAACATTTTTAATAATGCCCAGCATTTGGTACAGGTAAATGTCATATTGTGGTAAAAATTGCGTACAAAGATCTTCTGTAGTTGAATTAGGAGATTAGTTTTTTTTGCGATGTTCAGAATTTCCCAATCAGTTTTGCTAATATATTTGTTCGGCAATGAGCAATGAATTTGTCATTTATACGTGGAGTAGTAATGTAAATGTAATAAAAAATGCTAAATACTTGCAGAATAATTGCAGATCGAAGTACACGTTTATCCACATTTCTTTTGCAACAAAAGGTTTCGAGTAATTATAGGTCAAACAAAAAATGATGCTGTTAACATTTATTACCATGATCATTGCTTGACTTTATCTATCATAATACTACTTTTATGAAATTAATATACTACTTATAAATACTTTTTCTAATAATTAATCTACTACTCTTTTTAACTCCAATCATTTCATTTTTTCGGAGGAATTCGATTTGAAAAGAAGAAAGAAATGAAATAAAGGTTTCTGCGGCCATGTCTCACTAGATGCTCGAGAACAGAATGGACATTTCCGTTGAAGTCGGCTCTGAAAATTGGAATTTGATTTATGGTCATGAATTTGATGTTTAGAAAGAATTTTCTTGACGAGCTTTGTTGTATGATTTTTTGTATACAGCGTTTCAATGTCTTTTCTGTCGCTGTGGTTGATACAATGACAAGATTGACTTACTCCGTGTGTTCTTGACCCTTTCAGGAAAATGTGTACGAGGGATGTGGATGTCTGTGAGCTTGCTTCATTAGGGAGAGATGGTAAGAAAGAAGTAAGTTTCTCTCGTAATTTACCACATGTGCGCATAGTAGTTTGTGACTGCCCACAGAGTCCGATATTCTATTCACATTCAAATTATAATCACATTCATTCTGGACATTGTTTTGTCAGCAGTTTTGAAATACAAGGGACGACAAGTGCACAACCAACACTTGATTTAGCGGAGGCAGTGTTTTGCAGAGTTTATTACTTTTAAAAATGTCAATTGTCTTCATGGAGGATGTACAACAAAATGTCATCTTCGGTGTTGCTTTGAAACTGACAAGAAGGTCACTCAAGCTGAGGACACAATCGGAATCTACAGGTCAACCCCTGATCACTAAAGTTAATTAGTCTGGAGAAAATCCATGAACCCTAGAAAATGTACCACTGCTTTAGATCAGTGAACATTTTCTGTGTTATGTGGAAAGTTCCATAATGTCGCCCTGACAGAGTGGAAGCCCGATGTCTTCATTCTTACTTGACGAATTGATGTTGTAAAGCATATCACACCCTATTAATTAACCTGTGAATGTGGAAAAAACTTAGAAATGTGGTTATCATGTCTAACAAAATAAACAATTAAAGCTGAGATACACTCACGGAAACTAGTCCATAAATCAATGTCACCATGGTTAACTCGTGTAATTTGATTATCATCCACTTTCACTTAAAAATTATGATGACGAAAAGCAGAAAACGGATAGTGAATAATACCAGGAAATTTAGTTTTTTTTAAAATAATTTTTGAACAATTCCTGAACTGCATTATTAAATCCTCAACACCTAACACTCTCAAGAATCTGTTGCTCGTATTTTTTTCGTCTTTTGATTTTCTAATTATCGTCGATGAAGTTGATTTGACGGACAGACACTTTGACTAGGACATAAAAAACTACATTGTAAGAAAACTATTACAGCTCTTCTGAGATCAAAACAAACGGAAAATCAGTCCCCATCTCTAGCTAAAATATAACAAAATAATCGTTTCCTATAGAATATGTGAAAAATCAATTGACTTGTCATTTTGAAATCACAACACATGAGGACGTCTCTGAAGTGAACCGAATAATCAAGTTTTTCCGTTGTTTATCGTCTTCTTTTCAGGAGAATCGTGGTCTTCAGATGAATGGATAATTTCTTGATAAAACAATATGGGTTTTTGAACTTGTAATTAGATTTTGAAACTGATCAAGAAAACCTGTCACCACCCCACAGCGGCAGAAGTATCATCTTCTCAAAATACTTTTTAATCAATCATTTCATTCCCCCCAACACACAACAATCTAAGAAAAACAAAAAACAATGAGCCAAACCCAATCACAAAACCCACACTAAAATCACGAAAACCAAAACACCAACACACAAAGCCACCGATACCAAAACCCAAAACCAAAAAAACCAAAAAAAGGTCTTCCCCACCAAACCAAAAACCCAAAGTAACCGAACTACCAACAACAAACCCCCAACCACTCCCCCACTAACCACCACCCACACACCCCCAAACTCTCGCCACAGCCAACCAACACCACACAAAACCCCACACACCACCCACCCAACCAACCCCAACAAACACACACACACCAACCTACAAAATACCCAACAACCACACACAAAACCAACCCCCCACAAAAAACCAAAACCCCCCACCACACCACACAAACACCCAATAACAACCACACAAACCAACCCAACCCACCAAACCAACCACACAAACTCACCTAAAACCACCCCAAACAACCCCCCCCCCACCACCCCCCCACCTCAACACCAAATAAAAACAAAAACCCAAAACAACCAGCACCACCAAACAAAAAATACCAACCCACAAAACCCACAACCCAAAAACAAACCACAACAAAACCCAAATACCAACCGAAAAAACCAACCAACCACACCACACCACCCCCCATAAAACCACACCCCAACAACCCAAAACCACCAACACCCAACACCACTCACCACACCCACCTAAACCACCCCACCCCCCAACTCAAAACCCACACAAAAAAACCACAACACAACCCCCCACCAAACACCACCCAAAAACCCAAACCCACCCCCCACACAACCCAACCCAATACCACAACAACCACTTCTCTAAAACAACATCGACTATAACAAAAAACCCAAAACAACCCCACCCCAACAACCCCAAAACCCACAACCAAACAACCGAAAACCACAACACCCCAAACACCCCAACACAACAAACACCAACCACAAAAACACCCAACACAACCCCCAACAAACCAAACACTCACCATTACCTCCTCACACCCCACACCCGTAACACCCCAACACCCACACCCAACCCACCAACCCACCACACAACACACCTACACCACACACCCCCACAACCAAACCCCACCCCACCCAACACAACCCCACCACACAAACCAACAACACCACCCACAACCCCAACCAAAAGCACAACAAACCAACCCACACCCAACAAAACACCCACCACAACATCACAACCACAAAAACCCACCCCCAACCAACACCACCCAAACTCCCCCCCCCCCCCCCCCCACATAACAACAACACACCAAACACCACAAACAACAACAAAACCAAACCAACACCCACAAACTACAAACACCACCCCACAAAACCCACCCAACAACACCAAACCACCACCAAACACAACCCCCCACCCACAAAAACCCACACAACACCCCCAACAACACACCAACCAACAACCACCCCAACCCACCCACACACAACCCACCAAACACCACCACAAACCACCCAAACCCAAACCCACCACACCAAACACAACCCAAACCACCAACCGCCCAAACCCCCCCCAGAACACACAAACACACCCACCTACAACACCCCCACCCCCCCCCACCCCACCAACACCACCCAAACACCAACACGAACAAAACACCAACACCCACATTCAAACACCACCACACACCAACAACCACCACCACCAAAACCCAAAAACCCCACTCCCAACCCCAAGCCCAAACCCACAACAACCCCACACAACCACCCCAACCAACAAACCCCAACCCAACCACCACCCACCCCCACCACACCCAAACCCCCCACTCCCACCCCACCCACCCAACACCACAAGCCCGGGCCAACCCCACCACCCACAAAACCAACCACCAACCCCCCCACACCCACCCCCCCACCCAACAACCCTAACACCCCAAAACCCCCCCCCCCTGGCGCAACCAACCACAACATACCAAACACCCCCAACGCTTAACCCCCACAACACCCCAAGCCCCCCCAAAACCCACAACAACACCCTTACCACAAAACCACACTGCCCCCCACATACTGTTTACCCCAACCCACAACCCCCCCCCCAGCACCCCCTAACACCACCCACAATACACCCAAAAACAACCAAACCAACACCACAACCAAACAACCCCCACCCCACCACAAAACACCCCACCCCCCACCCTCACCCCCACCGCCACCCCCCAACCCGCCCCCCACCCCACCCCACCCACCCCCGCACCCCCCACACCACAGCTCCCCCCACCCCCCCCACGCCCGGCCCCACTCCCCCACCCACACACCTCCCCACCATCCCCAACGCACCTCCCACCACATCCCCACCACCACACCCACCCCAACCCCCACCCACACCAACACCCACCCCACACCCAACCCACAACCACAACCCCCCACCCACACCAACAAACCACCCACCCCAACCCCAAACCACACACACCCCAAACCCCAACACACCACAAACCCCCCAACCCCACCAACAACCCCCAACCCAACCCTCCCCAACACCCAACTAACCACACCAACAAACCCCCAACCACGCCAACGATCCCAAACGCCCAATCCAATAACCCAAAAAACCCACAAAACCCAAAACGCCAATCCCAAAGCAATTCCCAACAACAACTCCAAACATTCCCAAGAAAACAACAAAAACAAAACCAACGCAGGGCAATGGAATCAATTCCCCAAAAAAACAACATCTCCCAAACTATCCCAAATAAATCCCAAGGTTCCCCAGCAGGTAAAAATGAAAACATCCAAAAATAAAACCAAAGCAAAGTTTACCCCAAACCCACAAACCCAAACATAAACAATCCAACCTATCCCAAGGCACTCCAAACACCAACATTCCCAAATCAAAAATCCCAACAAACACCCACCCAAACAACCCCAAAAAACTACCCCTAAAATCGAACCACACCAGTCCGACCAGCCACACAAAGCAATCCCACCCGAAGACCACCGCAAAAGCCAACCACCAAAACCACGAATCCCCAAGATCCCAGCATCAACCCACACACGCACCAAAAAAGGGAAACAACAAAAATCCCACCAAACAGTAACACGACACAGTGACCAAAACAAAAAACCATTTGGCAAGACCCAACCAATACCCAAAAAGAAACAAACACCACCACTCCCATATCCCCTAAACACGAACCACCAACCCATCCCAAAATAACCAAGGACAACTCCCAAACAACCACCAAAACCCAACCCAAAAAATCAAATCCCGCAAAAGCCACACAAAATAAACCAACTAAACGAACACACCAAACTAGCAAAAAACCATCCCGAAATCAACCTTCCCCAACAGAGCACCCCACCAATCCCCAAACAATCCACACACCAACAACCAAAACAGTAGTCCCAAAGCCCAAGAAAGAGTCCCAACCCAAGTCAAAGGCGACACAGACATCCCGCCTACGCCAGCAACCCACCAAACATCCCAAAAAAAACACCCACAAAACACCCCCAACAAAACATAACACAACAAAAGACCTCCAACCGCAACAAGACAGATTCCCAAAACCCAAACACTCCAAACACTCCACAAAACCAACTAAGCGATCCCAACAAGGCCACGGGCAACCCCAAGCCCAACCAACGTCAAACAATACAGAAACAAATTCCATACCCCAAAGCCACGACTGTCGCAAAAAAAAACCAAAACGCCCAACAAAACAAATCACCCCAGAACGATGGGACCTCCCAACAAATCCAATAAACACCCAGAGCAAACACCCCCAACTTAACGCCCAGGGGTCCCAAATCACACCGATTGCTCGACCCAGCGGCACCGCGACACCCCACCACCACAAATTCCAAGATCCCAAAAAACCAACCGTCCCCAAGAACCAACAAAGTAACCACTAACTACCAAGACACAAGAAGAAAAAATCCCCCCCCCAAAAACAACGCTCACCGCAACACCCACACACCCACGAAACCACCAACAGATACAACCCCACCACCCCGGCCGCACCACCCCCACACCCCCCCCAACAACCCTTACCCCCAACCCAAGAACTCAACAACAGAACAAGCCACCCCCTACCCAACCCTCACCCCCCTACTTCCCAGCCCCACCACTCACCACACCCGCCCCCTACCCCCGCGCCAAACGTCCCCAACTCAACCCTAACGCCGCCCCAACTCCAACAAATTCCCAAATCAAAACCAACAAACCCAACCATACCCAAATTCCACAGCCCCAAATCCCAAGGAAACTAAAAAAACAAACCAACCAAACCCACCAACACTGACCCACCGCAGGTATCCCAATTCCCAAAACACGGCGGCACTGAAGACAACCAATCCCAAACCAAAACCCAAATAACATTCCCAAAAACCAACCACTCCCAAAACCAAACAACCAACCAAACAAAATACCCCCAAAACCAAATTCCCAAACAAACCCAAGAACCAACAAAAAAAATCCCACACCTCTCCCGACCACCAAGATTCAATTGTACATTCCCAAACCCCAAAACACACAACAATCCAATCAAAATCCGAAAAACCATCGCGAAAAAACCCACCCCCAAACAATCCACCAATCCCTACCCCCCACCACAAACCCAAACATAAACCAACAACAAAACAAAATATCCCAAACATAACCCACACAACCCCACAAAGACACTAACCAATTCCCAACAAACCCCCCAAAACAAAAGCAACAATAGATACAACACACTATCCCAACACAAAAACCCCAAGCTAACCAATAGCAAACGACCAACGCGTACAGCATAACCCCACGCCCCTCCAAACCCCCACAATCCAACATCCTACCCGCAGGCCAACACCCCAATCCCTAACACCTTTCCAAAAAACAACCAAAATCCACACTCCCTCACACAATAGTACCCAAAAAACCCCAAACACACCAACATCGAGCAACATCCCATAAAAAAAAAATCCCAACATAACCCAACCAACCACACCAACACCAACCACAAGAAACTATCCAAGCGCAGCCAAACCCAAACCCTAAAAAACCCAAAGACCCCATCACACCCCCCCGTCCCCCCCCACTCTTCCAACAACCCACAACCCCCCTATCCCCACCCAACACTCACCCAACATAACCACAAGCCTTCCCACAACACACAACCAAGCCCAACCAAACCCAAAATGCAACCCAAAAGCCCTCCCAATCAAACCAAGGAATCCCAAAAGTACCACAAAATCCCAACAAAAAAAAGAGAAAACTCTCACCCAACCCCAAATGAATCAATCCCAAAAATTAATATGCAACCTACTACCCCTTAAAAAGACAGGATCCCACACAAAGCGAACAATACCGTCACCGGCTCCCAAAAACAATACCCACACCGACCCAGCCCACCCCCCAGGACACCACCACACACCCCCACCACTACCCGAAAACGTCCCCCAACCCATCCAAACCAAAGCAACCCACACCCACAACACAACCTGCCTCCACATGCAGCCACCCAAACCAAAAACCACCCACCCCAACCCCCAAACCACCAACAACCCCCCCCCCAACACGCCCACCAAGACAACCCAATCCCCACGAATCCCAGCAATCGCAGGGTAGCACCGCAACCCACCACACCCAAACAAATTCCAAACAACAACCCAGCATCCCAACCATCCCCAACACAGCATCCCACAACTCAAAAAACAAACCAACGATGCCCCCACAGCCCAATCCCCAACATCACACACCCAAGCACACCCAATCACCCAACCCCAAACCCCAACAAGCCAACACAAGCACCCACAACACTCCAACCGGCCTACCAAACCCAGCCCATCGGCTGGCACACACTGCCCGCGCTACCCCAAACCAGTCCAAAATAACAACCCAACCATCGATACCAGAACCCACATCCAATCAATAAAATTCCCACAACTCACCAACAAACCCAAACTCCAACACAGATGCTACCAAAAATCCCTTTACCGCTCGCTTGACTATAACCTGTCCAGGGTGAATTTTAATTACGCAAGATTTAAAAATGTATTTATTTCTACTATAGTTCCCGACATGAACGATGAAGTCATATAACATTACTGAACACCTAGAACCAGGGGACATTTAAGATATCAAATCGGTTAAAAGCATATCTATAATCCCAAATTTTAAGAAAATTTTTTATATATTATCTATTAGAGAGCATTCATACCATATGCATACTATCACTTTCATTGAACTATCCTTTAATCACCAACCATAGAAAAATTATTGAAATTAGATAATGAATAAGACAAGGGAAGCAAGTGAAAAATCAGACCATTTCATCATCAATATCTGATCACAAACTTCTATTAATTCATTTTGCCTTTGAGGATCTTGATGGTGATAATTTCACTGCATGAACTGTCAATGAAAGCATTTGCAAAGCGACATTAAGACGAAATGAGCTAATAAGCCTCGATGAACAGCTTTACAAGCAAATCAAGTGTGGAATAAAGGCTTCGCACCACACGCACTGATGTCAACAGATCAAGTATGTCTCTGTCTACTGAAACGAGAATTGAATTGATATTCCTGAACGCTCAAAAACATGAAAGAGATTCCTCAAACATACGTGCAGATAATACCAAACACAAGTTGCAATAGAGATCCATACGCTGTCACTAACGATTCAACGATTATGACTCGTTTCAAAGCAACCGGTTCTGTAACGATTCTCCAGGAAAAGGACGTAAAAGTTTAAGATAAAAGCGCGAGAAGAAGTGGAAAAGACTGTTGCTGAGATAACGATGGCCGCGAAGTCCTTGCAGTCCCCCGTGAGATTTCGGAAGCAGCCACAACACCGGGGGGGGGGGGGGGGGGGGATATATCCCAATTTAATATTGGGTCAGTTGCACCGACCCACAAACACAACAACCACTAAAACACAAAGGGGGGGAAGGGGGGGGGGGGGGAAAAAAAAAAAATTAAATGTGTGGGGGGGGGGGGGGGGGGGGTAGGGGGGGATTATAAGAAGTATGGGAAGTAAATTTTTTATTAAATATATATAGAGTTTGTGGTGTGTGTTGATTTTTTAAGATTAAAAAGATGGGG
>CAJQUW010016128.1:0-122834 GCA_907163375.1 Prostheceraeus crozeri
TATCACAAATTGACATCATCACCTCTTTTCATTGATAGAGACATCATCAATGAGGATCTTGTAGGTGTTAAAATGATAAAATCAGAAGTTGAGTTGTGCAAACCCATCTATATTGGGCAAGCCGTTTTAGATTATTCCAAGCTTGAAATGTATCAACTCTTCTACAAAATATTAAAACCATGCCCTCTCGTAAAAGAGGTTCGCTAGCTGGGTGCTGATACAGATAGTTTCTTTTTAGGAATTACCACTCAAAAAGATTTAAATTTTAATGAAGTAGGTAAGTCATTAGAAAAAGTATTTCGACACATCTAACTACAATCCCAGTCATCCACTCTATTCCATACAGAATAAAGCCAAACTTGGTTGTTTTAAGGATGAAACAGCAGGAAAGGAAATAGATGAAATGATTCTCCTCCGTCCTAAAATGTATTCCATGAAATTAAAAAAATGTGCAGATAGTATTAAGCGTGCTAAAGGTATATCAAAATCCACTGTTTACAAAATGAAACATCGGTCCTATAAGAGGGCCTATAAAAATAAAACTATAACGTTTGTCAATATGACAATCTTAAAATCTCAAGTTCATACTGTGAAAACGCACACGTTCAAGAAACGAGCGCTTTCAGCATGGCAGGATAAGAGGTGTTGGATAGGACATAACACATCTCTTCCACATGGACATCCTGACACAAACATACCTCCACCCAAAAGAATAAAACGCACGCTACCACATTCAGGAGATGTATTGACATAATCAACTTTAACTCAGTATTTTGATGTTGCTTTTTGTATACATGGTTGTTTTATGTATCGCATTAGATCGTTTCTTCCTTGTGAATATATGCCTACAGTCAGCCCATTCCCCCTATATCTGTGAAAAGACTTTTTCATACACATATTTTTATTTCAATAAACATATCACAATGACTTCACTTTGTTTTCCGAAACACTAAAGTTACGAGGGATTTAGTATCTTTCACATGGATGCACTCTTGTAAACCATTGGTAATTTTGATAGCAATAGAGGGTATAGTTTGTTTGACGACGGGATGATAGAAAATAGATTCAAACATCTTCTCGACTATTCGATATGAAGCGTCTTTATCATGAATGAAATCACGTAAAATGTATTCTTTTTTCTCACCAACAGAAATAGGTAGAATCAAATCACTTTGAATGTAAAGGTGTTGTTAATGTTTATCAAGTGTCATTGGTGTTTCTATACCAATCGTATGCGCAGCAGTAAACACAGTTTGTAGCATTGAAAAACCAAAGAGTTTTTTCAAGTTTTTACTCAAATGACATTGAATGTCATCACCGAGTTTCAGAACAACGCGTTGATTTTCAATTGAAAACGAAATGTGGTGTGTCTTTACATCATATTTACTTTTCATCACATGCTTCAACTTCTGTTGTATATAAGGATTTACTACATGAATGAAGCTTTCAACTGTATGATATAGACGCGGCATTATATTGATAGCAACTTTAGATTCTTCATAAGACTGGTAAATTTTCTTGATGCGATCACCATAGATGTCCACCCACCATTCATCATTAACTGAATCAGCTTTAGTGTGATATTCATGAGAAGCATACACCACACCGCTTCCAATAATAGGTGTATAATGTCTTACAAAATGACGCAAGGTTGGAGAGAAATAAACTGTAAGTTTGTCATTATATTTCTGAATGACCAACTTATTTTTGTCCGCCATAATTTTCTCTCCATACTTCTTACCCACAGTCTCATTCCATCGTTTTACTAACTCAATAAGTGATAAAGGTTGAACACCACGCTTTTTCAAAATGATGCGTTCTTCACATTCTACAACATCTTCATCAAATATTTTAAATTTATAATGAAATTTATTGATTCGATTTGAATAAACTTTTATAACATTTGCAGTAGCAATTGACGTTAGATGTAGTCCATGGCCAAAACCGAGATGTGGATAGAATTCATTATCCAACCTCAGTGAAAGAATGAAAGCGAAGGAACTGTCTCCCACTCCAATGATAGATAGTAAACTCATAAACTTTCTGATCCTTATTCTTCATGATGGAAGTATTACCACTGTTGAATGCCTTAATAATTTTCTCATTCCCGAATGGTTCATGATAATCTGATTTTATCTGAATCCATTCATAGTTCCACTTTCCATCTGACGTTAAATTGTATGGGAACTGGAATGCATTATTCATCGTTATTCCATCATGGGTGCGAGGAGTCAATATCATTTCTTCCAAATCATTCACATTCTGAATATTGCTATCATAGCAAATACTAGAAACGCCAACCGCCCATTCTCCTTCTAAATGTAGTGGGCGATTTAATTCTACTCGATAGTCTGATGGTTTATTTTTGGGAAATTTATTCATAGAAGCATTACTGGGCAAGTATATTAGAAACGAGTCCTCATTTTCACTTTCCATATTATTCACATTGGAAAAATATATTAGCATACTTTTGCATTAACTCTTCATTCGGAAATGGAGTGTGATACTTGTCACAGCATCTTTATGAAAAGGAATCAACGCACCAGCATCGTCATAAATTGCAATATCAATTTGCGGGATGTAGTTTGATTTCAGCTTTGTATAATGCACTTTCTTGAAAGTATGCTCAGATAAAATACTGCAGCTTTTTGGCTGGTATGGTATCATTGCTAGCAATGGAGCTTCAACATCTCCCACACGTACATCTTCACCAATATTGGAATATATCTGAAAATAGTTAATACGACGCGATAGTGACATGTCTGCGCTAGCTTTGGTTACAGTACCACTTTTAAAGATATTTTGATCAAAACCCAAAATGTCCATTAGAGTTTTATCCATAATTAGTTCAATACCTTTTCCACTTATAGTGAGAGACAAAGTACCTTCTTTTTCAGAAAATGAAATATGTTACTCATTAATCACTTCATTTAAATAATCTACAACCAATTTAACTGAAGTAATAATGCGAGGCATCAACACTCTTGTTTGATGTAAGATACCACCTAGAGGCTCTACATACTTTCTGTATAAAGATACGGCCCATTCTGTATCAAATTGATTTGACCTTTCACATGGTAAATGTTGCATATCAAATTTTCTATGAACAGTTGCAGAACGATGTCGTAAGAACTGATGAAAATCTTTTGAACAAACTAATACTAGATCATCATCATTTAATTTACTTATTGCAATATGATTAGATGATTTGATATAAGTCAATGTTGCCACTTGTTTACCATCAACTCGAAGGAGATAATTAAATTTCTTCAATAATGTTTCAGGAGTCATGTTTGTCTTTCTTGGCTTAATCACAATCTTCTTCACCAACGTCTTCTCATTTTTTGGAATAAGATCTACATAATAAGCTTCCTCTCGATATATTAACTGTTTATGACCACTTGGGTGGTAATTAACGTTATAATTATCATAGCTTGTTAAGGCGCTAGCGAGGTAACCTAAATCATTTCTTAAACTTGGACTTAAACCAACAATCCAATCTTTCTCAACTACATGATGTACATAATTATGATCATCAATGTGCGGAGTAAATTGGACAATATGTTTACTCGCTTTATTCAGGAAATCATATATAAACTTTTTACATGATAAGAGATCTTTCTTTGGCCACTGTGGAATGTATACTCGGCAGCCCTTTTCACATTGGTAAGCAGCTGTGCGTCTCATATTAATAGTCATTACCTCATGATCAAAAGTATAGACACAGTTGCTATGAACAAGTTGTGTGACCCCTACTTCCCACTCTCCATTTAGCTGTTGTGTATAATCAATGGGAGTTGAAAAGAGTGCGGCTCGATTACTAGCAAATCTATTTGCGGCTGCATTGCTAAGCAAAATATGATAAAAACGACATTTTTATATTGCTGATCTCCGGCTTTGCATAACATCATGAAGACTTGGATTTTGGACTCTCTACAATATATCAGAGTTGATCGTAATGGAAACGTACATTTCAAAAATTCTCATGGTCATACATCAAGAGGTATTACATTAACTTGGCGACAATTTGTCAACCTCAATGATATCATGAGGGATTTGGAATATTTTGAAACATTAAGATTCATCTCCTTGGGTGATCAAGTTTGGCTTCAACATTACAGAAATGAAATTCAAATCTGCCATTCTCATTCCGCAAACTGTTTCTCATTTCGCAAATACAATTGGGAGAAGTATAGAAGATACATACATCGCTCCATCATGACATTTATTCGTCGTGAGTTCATCGCCCTACTATGCAAATCTTAATCAGACATGACTACCACGCACCATGAGTTGGAAATTAGATTCCCTACAACGTATTGAAACGGATCATGATCGAAACGTCTATTTCAAAGATTCAACTGGAAATGTGAGAAGAGAGTTTGCTTCATCTTATCGTCATTTTCAATCTCTACATCATATCATGAAGGATTTGAAATACTTCTATATGAAAAGACATTCACGTATTGGAAATCGCATCTGGTTGCGCGTCAACAAACGGCGAATTCAACTCTATCATTCCCAACTCCATACTAACTTCACATTTCAACAAGGTAGTTGGGAAAAGTATAAAAGGAAGGTACATCGCTCAATTTACTCATTTTTTCATCATGAAGCGCCATCGCTACACCATCGTCAACATTCTCCGTCGCTTCAGACTCTACACCAAAATCGATCTCACAACATTACACCAACACCTTCTAAACAGCAAGTATTACCCGGGCCGTCCTCAAATGTTAGTGGTGAAGATGAACAATTCACGGAATCTTCAACTCTTCCCAAATGGGACTTTCCAGATTCTCGGCGCCCTTTCTCATTCATCGGCGCAGTCAATGCGCTTAGAGCTACAGAGACTACTACGTCGGATATGGAAGAGGGAGAGGTGTGTGATGTCGAATCTGACTGTGGACAATATGGTGATCTCTACTCAATTGAGTGAAAGTGTGTCATTTTTGAAGATTCGTACCAGCAGTTGCAATTTGTGTTATGAACCCGAACTTTTTCCTGCAGCTCTCATTAGTTGTTGGTTACCTGTGCATGTTGCAATCTTTCATAATAGTAAAGTGATCATTACTGGACTAAAATCTCATGTACAAGCAAATGTGATCCTAGACTATCTCATCGAGTATGTACGTACCCAGCGGATTGTAAAATAAAAAACAATTTTTCCAACATGATGTTTTTATTTCAAATCATGATAGAACTTACAAATCATGTTTTCATTAGAGGATGGATTACATGAAACGTTTTGAATAACAGATACAAATCGAGATACATGTAAACGTTTTAAGATGAAGTACAGTACAAAAGCACCACACGTTGATGAAAGTGGATGTTGTAATATGCGTTCATTTCGCTGATATTGACGCATATGTTTTCTCAACCACTGCTGTGTTGGTATATTTGGAGGTTGAGCAAGAGAGTCAAATAGTTCACCACGTCGGTCTTCTCCAATAAAGATCGCTTTCCAATGCTCACCGCCTAAATTCTGCGAATGAGTGTTTAGCACAATAAAGATGGGATAGTGATTTACTGCAGGTGGTAAGGTATCGAGCGAATAGACATTATCGAAAGCTTTCAACGTCGCTTCGTCTGCATTACGCTGTACTTTAGTTCTAATATCGTCAGCAGTCAACCAACTCATTAACGATTATACTGAAGAATCACGTCACGATACTTTGTAATTTCAATATTTGAATGGAAGACTGCATAAATTAATACATTGATCGTCTCAGGTAGTGTTCTTTTGAACGTCAAAACCAAACGAATATTATGAGGCACGTTCGCTTGACGATAGGGTGCACTAATATCGCTGTCAGCAGTCAAATCAAATGCATAAATAGTATATCCACTCTTAAACTCTTTCATAGTGAGTCCGTTGGTGTCATCCGTATTGTAAAAGCCAAAGACATCCATAAAATCAACATAACTGCGCATAAATTGATCCGAAGCAAAATCTGGTTTGTAGGGTGGACCAGGATGACTCACACCATTTACACGTAAAGCAATTTCACTTAACTGATTGTGTTTAAAATTGAAAGGATTCTTCTTTATATTACCATTAAATGCATCATTTTCAACCATTGCCACCATGAGGAGCTTCGGTGCTTCCGATGGAAAGAGGCCATCTTTCATGAAACTCTTTTGATCTTTCGGAATTGTAAAGGTGAGAAGCTTTGTATGCTGAACGGGGTAAATGGCATTTTGGCGGTTAAGACCTTCAGCATGTCCTCTAATGACACTTGGATTCGGTACTACTCGACGAATGTAATGTGCAATATCTTCCACATGAATTCTAAAATTGTCAACTTTACCAAATGCATTCAACGCAAATTCAGGCTTATTCAATGTCAGCTTGAGTCGCATGCTGGTATTACAGAGTAAAAACTTTGACTGTCTAAAGAAGTCTAAATTCAGCGGACCATATAGCTGACATACGTTACTATCTTTAATCATAGCAGATCGCTTTACAAAGCCACTGTTTGTTTCAGCATCAAAGTTTCCTGCTTCATCTCTGTACCATCCCATGGCTTCCATATGACTTTTTTGTGCTGCTGGATGAAACTGTGATACATGATTGAAATATGATTTATAGGGATAATCGCTTTGGCCACCTTCCACCTGCTGCTCTCCAATCGTTAGAGAAACATCGCGAAGTAATGTAGTCAATGGTAAATTGTTCAGTCCAACTTTATGTGCATCGTCAATAGCAGTTCCATCTGCTTGCTGAATTCTAAACCTCAAATCAAGCATCGCATAACTCAAATCTATGTAGTCATCACTACCACCAGGAACAACAAATTCAATGGGGCCAGCATTCTCAGCTGTTCGAGGATGATAATCTACAATACTTGAACTAAGAATATCTGTCTGTATGGCTTGTTGATCAAACAAACAAAAACCGGAAGTTTTACACTCCATGATTAGAAGTTATGGCAGCGTCGTCGTTTAGCGCCTGGTGAATGATTAGAGCCTCTGCGACGTTTGCGTGAATGCCTTTTGACTGAAGATCGCACCTTACCAGCTCCGCGATGTTTCCTTCTTCCTTTATTCATTTGTTTAGGCGATTTCTTTCATTGAGTAACACCAGCAAAGGTCTGCTTCAATGTTTTTAAACCGCGTTCCTTCCCACGATTCAACAAACTGCTCTTAAAACTTCTACCTCTGGAAAGATCACTAGCAACATCACCAGCAAAGCCAACGGCATTACTTAAAACATTTCGTTTTAAAGATCTACCGACATTGGATATGAGAGGTGCTACAACAGATTTCAGTGCACCAAGTATGCTACCTCCACGTTGGCGGCGAGCGCCGATGTAAATTTGTCCTCCACCACTTACATTGGAGGGTCGTGAATAAAATGAGGCAGTTGGATTCATAGCTCAAACCCTAAACATTGTTGGTTACAACTTTGCATGAATCACTGTCGATCACTTAGATGAAAGATGTCGGCACGACGCATCCAAGATTTCATACTTGAAGGATGACCAGTCCATTTAACAAGACACCATTCTTCACCTTGTCGTTTTTTACATCGAATGATTTTCTCTACCAAATATGTTTCACTTTCAGTGACTACCTCAATCTCATCGCGGTAAAAGCTACCCTCAATTTCTTCATTATCGTAATCTTTCAACTTGTAGGTGGTGGGAGAGTCTTTTTGATCAATCCTTGATACTGTAAATACCTCCTCTGTCCAATTCGGAAGGTACCCTTTAGCAAAAACACTCTTCACTTTTGAGATACGAACTTTATCACCAATTTTCACATCACTTTTCACATGAGTGCGTTTACGTTGGAATGATTCGCGCACTTTATCTACATTGTCAGCATTTACATCTACTGGTCTGAGTCCAATAGAACGATGGATAGAGTGATTGTAGGCATGGAGTGTATCTTGTAGAACCTTTGTCTAATTTTGTGTCAAGTTGGCAGTAAAATGTCGCCACAAGCGATTTTTTAATGTGCGATTAAAACGTTCAACGAGTGCAGCTTTATAAGCACTCTTTACACTAAACAACTCAATGTCATGCCTCTCAAATAATCTTCTCACATGCTGATTTACAAACTCTTTTCCTTGATCACTCTGAATTCTTTTTGGAATGCGACCTTCTCGAAAAATTGTTTAGAATGCTTTTGCTACTCCTTTCCCTTCTTTAGTTTTTAAAGGTTGAGCCCACGCATACGGCGAGAAAATATCAATGACGGTTAAAATAAAATTATTGCCCGAGTTATGTTTTGAAATGGAGGCAACATCACACAAATCTGCTTGCCACTGTTCATCGATGTCATGAACAATATAATGGCGGGTGCGGTACTTCTTTTTCGCTTGTTTGTGGAGTGTATAGGTAGTCTGACCCTTTAACCATCGTTTCACTTGTGATTGTGGAAGACCACTCGCTTTTGATAATTTCTTGATAGATGCAAATCCTGCCGGATGTTTTACATCATAATAGATTGACTTCAAACGTTCAGTCGATGACGACTGACTCTTTTTCCTCCTTCTCATCTTTTTGTTTTCTTGCCTTTCTACATTTACAACAACTGCAGCATTTAGCTTTAGCGGTTTTGCGATCGTGTTCACATTGCTTAGGGGTTTCATTGTGAGAGCTGGCGCAGCAAGTGCAAGTGACAACGACATTCACCTCTGGCGGCTCATTACATGGCAAGCAACACATCTGCTTCATATTAATAGTCTGAGAACATGTATTTCTTGGGAGGAGCTGTTTTACGTTTTCCTTTTACTAGTTTTAGTGGTGGCGTAGATCTACGTCGAGTTCTTCCTCTTGTTTGCTTAGTGAGTGTGGGAGGGGATGTAGCAGGTGACGTCTTAAACCAATTTGTTGGCATTTTCATCGTCTGAAGCATTGGAGCAGTAGCCACTGTTGAATCAAGTTCTTTCAATGTCTCATTATTCAAAGCAAATTTTGGCACATTATGCTTTTTCAATAGTTCAAGAAAGTATGTCCAACCAGGTGGAACATAGCCCTGACGGCGCTTTCTACGTGTCGCATACTGAATCAAGTCTTCATAACGTGAAGCATCAATCACTTTATTTTCATCTGTAATGATTTCTCCTCTATCATTTACATTGAGATGGGGTTCAATACTGTTGAAAAGAGATATGGCATGTGCGCGAGATGCTAAAGGTGTAGCAGTCGATACAGAGTCACGCATCCTATTCTTCAAGTTTTTCAATTGTTCAACAGTTTCCGATTGTAATAATACAGCACGATGTGGATCTTTGATGTGAACATTTTACTAATAATCTATTTCTTTCCCATACATTTGATTTGCAAGAGGTTGCTTTACTTGCTGCATGGCAGTCAATTGTACATATTCATCCTGAGGAATAACAATCATGCGAGAATAAGAACTCATAGTTTGTAGATAATCATGGGAGTTTTCAAAATATCACTTCGAAATCTAAATTCTTCCGGACACTCTTGCGTAAAGTCAATGAATAAGTAACCGTGTGTTTTTTCAGTAGCTGCTTGAAAAATTTCAATTAAGGCTTTTGATCCTCTTGGTGCAACTTGTCGCGCTAAAATTTCAAATTGACTTTTATCTCGCGGATTCTTGAAAATAGCATAATAGTGTGTATTCAGGTTTCGTGTACGAGCTTCTTTTCCATCAGGAAACAAATTTTGTGTGATATAGATGATAAAGCACCTTTTTTGATGTGGTGCGCGAGTGAACATATCTGTAACATCTTTGGAATTCTTACTTTCTTTTAATAAATCATCCAATACAACAACATCATTAGACTGAAGTTCATCCACTGGAATAATTCTTTCATGTCGAATAAAGTTGCGACTTTGCAATTCCTGAAACAGCGACGGTTGATAAATACCATAACACCAAATCACTCGATTGATAGGTTCCTTAAACAACTCCCTTCATTTATCCAATAAATTCAGCGTGAAAACAGTTTTACCTGCATGAGATGGACCTGATACAGTCAGAACTTTATCACATTGAAGTCTGAAATCCATTATAATACTTTGAGATTCAACATTTGCATAATTAACGTCTAGAGCCAAAGATATTACCCAATACGTTGCCCACGATAGGAGCTAGCATCGGTAGTAACGCTGAAAGGAAACCGCCCTTTTGTGTTATAGTTTCCCTCTTTCTTTGAAGGGTGACTTTAGGATTGGAGATGAAACGCAATTTCGTAGCATATCGCTTAAGTAACTTTCGTTGTTTTGGTGCTAATTTCTTCGTCCTCAACTTCCTCACATGAGAAATAATTTCACGAATGAATTTATCGTTAGCATGTCGTATAGCATTGTATCGCTGATTTGCTTTCATTCGTCGGAGAGCTTGAATGGCTGAAGAAAACTTTGAAGACTTTTGACTTTTACGTTTCGTCATTTTACGTTTCGCCATTTTCCGTGTTAGTCTTTGCTAAAACCTGTCTTTACCACATTTGCATAGGTACGAACTATTGCGGCATAAGTGACACTCGAAATGAGCAATATCACAGTGGTTACATTTGCAAAGTTGAATGCAATTACGTATGAAACAGCGTTGACAAAAAGCATGCTTACATCTCTTGAAGATGCGCTTTTCATTTCCATCCTTTCGCTTACATACATCGCAACACATGGTTTCACCGTTACTGATGTGTATAGCAAGTCTTTTTGAAGATATGAATTTGCTAGCCTTTTCTAAATAATAGACGCATGTACAGAAGGAATATACTTCGAGAGTGAGCAGGCATAGCTCGAAAACCAGTTGTGCTACAATCAAGTACCACTGCATTTTCAATTTTTCTTTATAGAAAGTTGAATGTGAATATCTGAAATCGCTTCAATCACTAGACTGCTACCATGATGGTTAAATGCGTTAAGACGTTCAGCAATTTTTATCATATGTCTTTTAAAAAATTCTTCGGGGTGATCTACCACTTCCATTGAATAAGAAGCAAAATGGAAAGAGCGACTTTCCACCTCCTCCTTTCCAAAATGACTAAACTTAATTTTCGCAACTAATCGCGCCATGACAATGCTATCAGAGAATGTATTCATTAACTCTAGAAATAGAGTGCTAACATCATCGACCACTGCTTCGATGTCGGTCTCATCTTTATGAAAATTTATCACATAATCTTGAACAGCTCCTTTTAAACTTTGCCTATGAAAATGTAATGTTCCGCAGTCGTTTGAGAAAGACATGATCGCCCTTTATCTAACCCATCCATTGCATGAAAACAACTCTTCTCATAGTAACATTTATTGAATAACTGTAGCAAGCATGCATTATAAATCAATGGTTTGAAACAGATAAAATAGATACAGCTGGTAACTATCATACAGCGAGCAATGATAACCATACAGGACTTTGGCAGTGTTGAGGTAAGGAGGAAAGTAGCATTGGTTATGAACGTAGCTACTACAACGAACAGACAAAATAGGAACACACAAATCCTTAAAACGTTTCGTGACTTCATGGTAGTGTTGATTCACTCTACTATCCCAAGGCGGGAGCAAAATTTCATCAATGATTATTAGATTGGGAAATACTTTCCACTCCTTACCAGGATTATTACAAAAGATGCGTATAACATTGAAAGCAAATAACCATCGTTTAAAGTCAATAAGAAGAGCAGTCTCACAAGAAAAGCCATAGTCTTGCAAATATTTCAGATTAAGTCCATGAATGTGTTTTCTCGCCCATTGATCAACATTGGGATCGCAGTTGGCATGTTGATGATAGACACTAACAATCTGATATGTCCAATTGTTCATAGCAATAGCACTAAGCTCCTGTACAGGTTCACCCTCACAATCCATAAAAATGATGATAGAAGCCTAAAACGGAAATTTACACATCTAAGGAAACGTTCTATAACATATTACAAAATGAAGAATTACATCGATGCTTTTCCCGACAAAATACACAAATGATATGATGGCAACGAAGAAGTAAAATGTATCTAATAAGACCACGTCTACGACACTCAAAGCACATAAGCGAATTGTCATAGGGTAGAGTTAGGAAAGGACTAGTAATTCTCCTTCTTTGATTTGCGTTTTGAGGTAGCATTCTTCTCCGACTTGCGCTTCGTACCACTGCTGTTAAGGATTTGATCAATTTTGTCATCCACGTTGGGTGGTTTTGGAATATATAGGATGGATTCCATATGCATGGAGAGCGAGGCTATTTTATTATCCTTGTGCTGACCATAATATAGCCCATTCACTTTGAAAAGGATATCCCAAGTACCTTCTCCGAGCTCGTCGCATGTGATGGATGTTGAATGATCTCCTTCCTTCTTATAGTAAGTGCACCAATGTGATACCGGTAGGCAAATTTGATTGCCATCCCAAATCTTTCTATAGGGAGTATCCTTGTCATCTCTCGCCTTCCACTCTTGAGCAAGAGGAGTAGGAATGTCCATATTTAATGTCACGTACTCCTCAATAATATCAAGTTGGTGGCGAATGTACGGACTCACGGGGATCAGTATGTAGTCCCCATACTGATTGTGCATTATCTTGACATCCGTGGAAGGGAGCATTCCCGTTTGGAGTACTACGCTATGATAGTCATAACGCAAGACTTGTTTAAATTTACGCTGTAGCGGTGTAGGATTATGTACATTGGTTGTTTCCTCCACTGGCCTCAGTTGTAGATGATCTGATCGTAGCGAACCTTGTAACGTTTGACCGCCATTTTGTCCTACTAGTGCAGCAGATGGAGTAGATGCCTGAAAATGAAAAAAGATTGTATTAAGTTTACGTTCAAGGGAGGAGAGGGAGGGAAGTAGCGACTTACCATTTTAGTTGGATAATAGAATAGAGAGAGAGAAAATGTGCGTCCGTCACTCGTGTGATTCAACGATGGAATGATTCTCACTGTGGAAGGCTCGCTATTTAAATAGAAATGCTTGATTCTCATTGGATGATGATCCTCATTGGACAATAACATCAAGCTGATTCCAAATCTGGCCTCCGTTTACCAATCCGAGCCTTCGTTTGCCCGCTGGAGCTGTTTCTTGGGAAATTCTAACTCTGTCGTTTTTCGCCAATCTCCCAAATCTTAAATGGCGTCTCACATCTAAACGAGGACATATATGAACAAGCCGTTTCTTTCAGTGAATTTGTCTCACTCTTAGCTTTCAAACGAGGTATTGTACGACTTTCTACGATCACTAGAACCGAAATTGGAAGATCGCTGTCGGGGGGGGGGGGAGGTCGGTGAAATTTGATGGAAACTGTTTTGGTAAAGGTCCCAGGTCGAAATGCGACACTTTGGAAAATTTTCAATATTTTGTCCATACAAAGTCACTCTGACATTTAGGATTTTTTCAGGTGAGCTCCGACCTAAAATCTTGTAACAGCTCTAACTTTTGAACGGCTGGTCCGATTGACTCGCAACAAAAATGTCACCGGGCAGCTTTTTCTCCTCTTTCAAACGAGTATCTATAAGACAAAATCCATCCACTAGAACCAAAATTAGAAGATCTCTGTTGGGGGGGGGTCAGTGAAATTTGATGAAACAAACTTTGGTCAGGGTCCCAGGTCGAAATGCGACACTTTGGAAAAATTTCAAAATTTTGTCCATACAAAGTCACTCTGACACTTAGGATTTTTTCAGGTGAGCTCCGACATTCCACCCTCCCAACCTGGCCGGCACACCACGACAACCTGGAGAGCGCATCACAAACCACCTCTCGCTACGTCGTCGGGCCAGAGGGGGGGGACGTCAGACTCGAAGCAACACGGTGGCGGACCACGACCAACTCGTCTGACAGGAGGGGGGGACGTCAGACTCGAAGCAACACGTCGGCGGACCACGGCCGACTCGTCTGACAGGGGGGGGGACGTCAGCGACGGCGGCCATCTTGCATACTACTCCTGTCTTTGATCCTGTCTGACAAGAAGAGGAAACAGATAGAGCTCGGCAGACGCGCAGAATCTTAGTATCCATAAGGTGCACATCATACCCTGAAAGTCTCATTTTTGGCTTCGTTCGCAGAAACTCCTGCTGTAGGCTGGACTATTTGGGATGTGCCGCCTGTGACTGCGCAAGACAATGCGAAAAGTAAATGTTCATAAATCAGGCAATATGACATTGAAATTGAGTTTCGTAGCTCAGCTTTGTCTGTCTTGACTCCTGTTGGTGCGCTTTTTACATCTTATGTAATCAATATGCCAATTTCAAAATATACAGTATATTTCTTTAAGTGAACTGATTTTCGACAATGAAAGATTTGATTTTATTGTATACATGTTGAACTATTATCTTGGGATAGACTGTAAACCGTGAGCCAATAAATAAAACAAATTTCGCTGCAAACCAACTCATCAAAAAAACTAACATTTCTTCCCAAATGAAGATGCTTTGCCTTTGATGGCTACCAGACCGTGCTCATCTGGTAGCGACAACCTCGTTGAAATCCGACGGTCTGGTTGGTAACTTGCTACCAAACTTTAATGCATTTTATTGGTTACTATGTAATTTCTTTTGTCATCATTTGGCAGCAATGATGATTTGCTGTGAGATCATCTGGTAGCCATGGTCTTAAATTTCACAGGAATTTCTCATACTTAGTTTATATTGAATACTACTTACTGATTTTTTATTATCATTATTGTTTATTTAGTCTAACAGGCATGGAGTATAATGTATCGATGTAATGCAAAGGAGTGGAAGTCTACACGACTCCGAAAGAGCTCAGCTACATGTCCTGAGCTGACTGCAATCATTTCAAACGAACGATTACTTCAATGGAACAATGTTTACTTTATATATCTCAAACGTAGTTCTATTTGACTTCAAGAATTAAAAATGTGTTATTATTTCGGATTGATTATCAGATTAAATTCAAAATTGCGCATTTTGTTCATAGTTGTGTACTTATTGATTATTTGTACAATGTCCTAGACTTACGTGTAGTAGAATCGAATTCCATGTTGCAAGTTTGACTCTTTATTGACAATATCTTTCTACTTCTAACGACGCAGTAATAAGTACCATGCAACTTTAGAGCGATGCATATTGACAAAATACTGAAATCAACATATTTAAACATATAATATATACTATAATATATAATATATAATACATATATAATATATATTTCAACATATTAATATTATTTGCAAAGTTCGCGCTGAAGTTGCGATACAATTTTTGTAAACATAATACCAAGAGAAACCTGGTGTTTCATAGATTACTTTGGCATGCCACCTTCTTAAATGGTTTATTTTGGCCAGCAGTCCTCTCGACGTAAAATAGAACGTCATCGCTTGCAGAGCTTCAACATAAACATGACAGAATTTTTTGAGGAATATTGGCCGGCAATGATAACTTACCCGACATCTTTTTCATGATGCGACGATTTTCGGATTATTTGAATGTACAAAAATAAACAGTCTGCTTCAAACTATTGCCAACACGTCCGAAAGTTTTATTATCTGTAGGTTTTAATTTAGTAAAAGTTAGAATTTCAGTTTGTTGTCCTATTTTCATTATGCTCATAAATTAAAAACATCAAATTTCGACAAGTAACATTCTTCTTTCGATGAAATTACACAGAAATTACAAATTTCCCCTAATAAGCTGACCATATGGGAGTTAATCTCTCAAATAGGATGACAGATTTGATTAATCGCTGAAAAATAAACTTGCAATTCTGTAGAATATAATGTGAAGTATATTTTAGTTAAAACAATCAAATTATCAGAGCGTCGCAGTACACTTCACTAGGCTGCAATTGAGCAACCACCTTGTTTGTCTGATACATGCGACTAGGAAACATCATCTTTGAGACTGTCACATTCATGAAACGACGTAGGTAGGCCTATAACCTGCAAAAAGGAACCATAAAAAATTGAAATGTATGCCTTACAAAGTGTCATGCGTATCATGACAAGACACAACTAACTAATAACTAGGATACAACTTACATAACGCAATTGATATTCCGACAGTAATTTTTTAAAAAGAATTGTGGCTAATCCACTTTCGTACAGTAGACAAATAAAAGTCCTTAAATGATGGGAAGATAGTCACAAAAAATGGATCAGAAATTTGATAATATTCTGCTTTTGTAAATAGATATGTATCCTTCATACGTGAACAATACCTTAAGACGACGCTAGGCTAGAAAACTTAAGATTGAAATAAACCAATAATCAGAATTTTGAAACATGTTTTATTTTCTCTACTTGAATTTTATGCCAACAGCTTCGTTCCCATAAACGTGTTGATCGGAAATATCATTAGCAGTTTGTGGCCAAGTTTCCAGACTTACATCTTAGTAAGTTAGTTACTCACAATCTTTGCAAATTTTATAATGCTGGAAAAATTTTATAAAGAGATGGAAAACCGCTCACAGCGCCTTCAAATATTTATTGCTTTAAAGCGCTCCCAGCGGTTCACAGTTTGTCAAATAGACAGAATAGCGTCTATTGTTAGATGGAAGGCTAGCGGACGCTTCACTCTTGGTCACACACGCGCCGGACCCACTTGGCCGACCCAGGACGCCAGGTCCAATTGAGCGCCACACAATAAAAAAGACAACTGGTGCAACATACGAAGAATGATCGAAACTGTGTCTTTGACACACCTGCTAATCGAAAGGGCATTTCTGCCCGTTGTCCCATTTTGTGGGACGTTTACTTAAAAGCATTTTTATATCCTTCTATTAATATAAATATTGTCCAACTTTCTTTAAATGTGTGGATTCAGTTTTAAATTTGTTGGAAAGTCCCTTCCAACTAGTTTCGCTACGATTTTTTTAGTAAAACATCTCGTATTTTAGTACAATCCTTGTAAAGGACAACATGGCGTTTAGCTACAATAAGGAGTAAGTTTCTTTAACTTTTTATTCAATAAAAATTTAAATTGACACCAAGAATAGCTCATTTGCAACGCTTCGTTCCAAAAAGATCTTACTCCAGATAAATTTGCGTTTTTGTACTTATCTAAAACAAGCATGCAACAACGTCCCACAAACTGGGACAATGGCCACAAGTGGTTGCGTCAATTTGATTGACAGTAGGCAAATTACGTATTTATCTTTGAAATACAAATATTTGTACTTAGCGCAAGAAAGGTACACACTTTTATTTAAAAAAACTAAAATTTTTGCTTATGTACGATAATTTATATGAGTTTTTTACGTTTTTATGATTTACTTATTTGACGGTTCGTGGGTGAACGGGTTGCAAAATGCACCCCACGACACTGAAACGTATTGCTGTGGCTGAAATACTGGTGCAATAAAGTCATCATTACATTGGTTTCCCAAACTTAAAACATACCTAAATCATGTACTATATCAGGTCTCATCCATGGCAAGAAATGAGATTTCCAGATAATTAGAAGCTAGTGTGTGTTTGGGGTGCATTTTGCACCCTGATATTCCGAAACAGCTAATTCACTAATTTTGCCGAAAACGGTGACTCGAGAAACCTAAGGAATGCAAGTTATCGCTCTTTTATCAACTTAAATAGTTGCTCTAACATACAGAAGTTTTGATATGGCTCTGAAATCACCTATAAGTAGGCTGATGCCTGCGATGTACCGTAAAACGGGGTAACCTGAAACACGCGAGGTAACTTGAAACACTTCGATTAATCAACAGATATCGATTATATTCAGAGGTGTATTGCACTAAGATTGTATTAGAACGATCACCTGATAACGTACGGACGCACGCGCGCTCACGCAGTCTCTCTCTCTCTCTCTTGAGTGACGCTCAACCACAGTTACCGGTAGTTCAGTCATCGATCGCACCGCACCGTTGTCAGACGACATTTCGGTTATCATGCCTCGTGAATGCGTGAAAGGCAAAGACAAGAGACCCTATCAAACGTACGACGCGAATGATTTAGAGGCTGCTTTGAAAGAAGTGGGTGAACGTACATCTCTCAGAGAAGCAAGTGCAGAATATGGCATCAGTCTCGCGACACTGAGTCGCAAATCACGTGGTTTGCATGACAAGAAACCTGGTGCTTCTCCTGTTCTCACCGATGCCGAGGAAGAGAACATAGCGAGTACAGTGCAGCAGGTGACCGCATGGGGTTATGTGTTTTCCAAGAGTGACTTTCGCCTTCTCTTCAAGTCTTACTTGGATTCGAATCATCGCAGTGTCTCCCGTTTCAAGAACAACTTACCTGGAATTGACTTCGTTAACAGTTTCTGTCGAAGGAGAAACTTTACAATGAGAAAACCTGGTAACATCAAAGTTGCAAGAGCTTCAATTTCATCAGATGATATCACAGGATTCTTTGACAACCTTGCAACGGCTGGTGACATCGCCCCAGAAAACATGTTTAACTTCGACGAGACTTGTGTTGCAGACGATCCTAGTGCGGCAAAGGTGCTTGTGCAAAGAGGAACACGTAGAGTGGAGTTGGTGAAAGAACACTCGAAGACCAATATTTCGATTATGGCATGTGGATCTGAGACTGGTGAACTTCTTCCGCCGATGGTTTGCTACAAAGCCCAGAATCTTTATGAAGGATGGACTCGAGGAGGTCCCTCTGGTGCTGTGTATGCAGTGACTAAGTCCGGCTGATTTGAGATGAAGACCTTCGAAACGTGGTTTGTGGATGTCTTTCTTGCTACTTTCCGCAACAGACCTGGCAGAAAGCTGTTGGTTGGTGACAATTTGGCAAGCCACTTTTCCCCAAAGGTGATGCAGCTAGCGAAAAAACATACATCTATTTTACTGCTCTGCCACCAAACGCCACGCATATTCTCCAACCTTTGGACGTCTCGGTTTTCCACCCAAATGAAGTTGGTGTGGAAGGAAATCCTGGACAATTTTCGAAAGGAATCGAGAAACAGGGGATCATTCCCAAGGGAACATTTTCCCATCATGCTGTCGGAATTATGGCACAAGATGAAGCTCAAAAATGTTGCTAGCAACTTGATCTCCGGTTTCCGCTGCACGGGCCTCCATCCTTTGAACGCAGCCGAGCCATTGAAGCGTCTTCCCGGAGGAGCAGATTTGGCAAGAGGTGAGATTGGGAGGAAGTTGGACAATGTTCTCGTCGATTTGCTAAAGAAGAACAGAAGTCAAGGAGACAACCAAGAAAAGAAGAAAAGGGGGCCGAAGATTCTCCCCGGCCTAGATTTGGCCTCTGAGACTGAAGTTGCTGGACCTTCAGGAATGTGCGCATCTGCGGGACCATCCCAATCTACTGGCAGTCTAGGAAGATGCCGAGCTGTAGTGAGTGAGGACGATGAATCCGACGAGGACAGCGACGAAGAAAATTACTGCTCCTCCTGCCATTGTGATTGAGACCTATACCGGGCCTGATTGGCTGCAGTGTACTCGGTGCCATAATTGGATATGTGGCGAGTGTAGCAAGAGGTCAAGAGATATTCATTTTCAATGTGAAGAGTGCCGTAAGTGATTTTTCAAGTTAACCTTACTCTTTCCATGTGTTTTCATTCCATCATCAATGTTATTTCATTGAAGAATAGTAGTGTTTCAAGTTACCCCCTATTATCAAAAAATATATCTTTTGTCTAAACTCAGCCTACGTTTTCATTTGCAAATGTTTTTAAATGGTAAATAGTCTATTTTGTTGATATTGCATAACATGCGGTTCATGAGTAGTCTCTTGATTCTGGGTGAATAACTTCTTATATTTTTTTCAACAAATACTAAAATAACTGTTTCAAGTTACCCCGTTTTACGGTGCATGTCTTTCCCTACGTAAGGTTCATAAATGAGCTAGAATTATTCAAAAGCTGAGCCTGAATTTCGCCGCTGATCCCAGCAGATGAGCATCTTCAGGGAAATCTGCATGGAGGTTGATGCTCATATTGAAAAAAAATTAGGGAACTGATAAATTCAATAACTAGGCCGTATTTGGTAGACCTATTCGCATCTGCATGAAGGTGCACTATAACCAAACCATTGACAACGCGGAAGTACTCATTGAATGACGATTATTCTCTTTGGAGAATATGAGTGATCACCATGACACTCAGAGATATTGAAATCTTCATTGAGGCTCGATTCATCGTCCGAGGAGTGCGATGCAGAACTCGCGTGAGCTGCGTATTGATGGTGTAGAGGGGGAATTGTCAGTTTGGCTCCCCACAAGTGTCTCATTACGTCTTGCCATCTAAGCATGTAAACTGTTGAATTCAAGCATGTCCAAAGGTTGCATTCAAGCAGCACCTACAAAACTAGGGAAATTTTGAAAGATCGGCATTCCATGTACAAGGATCCATCCAGATTACTTGAGTAGGCCCACAAAGACTGCATTTTTTCTCACCAACTAATCGTAGTCGCCATGTGGTGTTTAGTAACAAGAAGTCGCTGTTGCTCTTGACTGTGTTGCGGACAGACCACCATCGTCGATGCTTATCTTACCGATGGAAAACTTAACAAAACATTAACGTCAGTTCACTCATACAGCAGCAAAACCAGTGGCTTTATAAGCCTTCTAGATGGGACAAAATGGGCACTTTACTCGCTCAAGAGATCCCGTTGTGTTCATAATTGGATCAAAAAGAAAGTCCGGGCTTGGTCATTGTACGCAGCATAAAGTATTCAACAAAATTTCATGAAAGGCTAGCACATGACATGTCATCCTCAGAAAATGTATTACAGTTGCCGGCTTGCAGCGTATATGCTTTGGCAAACTGCTTTGAAAACTGAAAGCAGCGTTCGACTATTAGTTTCACAAAGTTACAATTGCACGTGATTCTATAATGCACCCCCATTGAAAAGTGATCAGAGTGGCCGAATTTAGGCGATGGTGAAAGCGCTATAATGAAGAGTATAAAAGTTAACAATTGTTGCCAGTATGGCTTTTCAACAGGCCTACTCAAGAAATGTTCAAACATGAATTGCAGATTTTGTCAACATGTGACACACAAGTTCCTTCATAAATGCTCATTTTTTAAGCAAATTAGCTTTTCGGACACATGCTCAGTAGACTACTCTTCCGTCATTTGTGTGGATGAACTACAGTCCGTTTCATAAAAAGTGGATCATCCTAAAATTTGACTAAATAAAACATAAATATGATACAGAAAGCATTTTTCATGTTATTTCATGTCCCTAATATATTTAAATGTCCTTATATGATCTGATAAGCTATGATACAGTAACGGTTCTTAAGAAGCTAATATTTTGTGGCCCTATCCTTATTGTCAATGACATTACCAATTCGTCTAGGCATTGATTCGATGATATCGTTGATTTTTGACTGATCTAACTTTCTCCACTCTCTTTTTAACAGTGACGTAAGTTGTGATACGCCATCTGTAGGTAGCAGTGAACGACGAACGTTACGTTTTAGAATACTCCATACATTTTCTATGGGATTCAGATCAGGAGAACGAGCTGGCCAAGATAATGTCCTAAGCCCTAATTGAGACTTGCATAAGATGATTTCGCCAGTGACAGTGACTCATTGCCCATCTGAGACGTCTTTTTGTATGCTGATCTGATAATTCGATCTGAGAGGGCCTCTTACAGCTCTTGAAATTCGACTCAATAAGTCTTCTACGAATACTGGACTTAGAAATAGACGAGAGTAGTGCAGCCATCTCAGTTAACGAGAGACTTGGATCAACTTTAACAAATCTCAAAATTAGGCGGTCTCTACGTTTGGATGTTTTGCGTGGACGGCCAGAGCCCTCTTTACGACAGAGTCGAAAATCATCATTATGCCATCGATGCACATTTGTGTAAGGAACATTTAGTCGCTTGCTTGTAGCTCGCAAAGAAAACCCTAGATCATTTGTGCTTTGTATTGTTTTCAACCGGTAAGAGATAGATTTCTAGCTGAAAGCAATCAGGAGTGCTGCCAACACCACCGCAACGAAGTTAGGAAGCTATGGAACATGAAGTCCAGTTAATCACATGTAGCAGTTACATTATTGTTGATGAATAGTGGTGCTATACTGGCTCTGATTGACCGATTTTCTTTATTCTTGTTTTGCATGATAGCTTTTGGCTTGTAGAACAACATATTACATAACAAAGGAAAGAAATGTAATTTTATAAGAGGGAGGTATGATTTTGTGTAACATTGCTAAATGAAGATCAAATTATCTACTACTTTTTTATCTATAACAGGAAAACAACTCAATATTCATGCTTGAAATTTCCAACAATGATATTAGTAAGCACAACTGACATATCTTCCAAATTTCAGAGAAATTCGTTCAAGTTTGGCGGAGTTAGACAAAGTTGAAGTTAAGGCGATGTTTAAGGGTGATCCATTTTTTATGAAACAATCTGTAGTTGGATTGAATAGTAATTTAGGTCTACATGTTAGTTTCGAAATATTTTAACTCGTCAGATGAATAAATCTTGTTATTATAAGTCGGTTATTGAATAAAAAAGTTAAATTGATACTAGACCAGAAATACTACCAAAAATACGAAGCTATCTGGATTTATCCGCAAAAATCACCCACATGTAGTCAAGTCAAGTCAAGTCAAGTTAACTTTATTGATTCATAATAGTAGCGGTGAAAACATTACAAATATCAAATATGAAAAGTAACTAAAATCAATGCAAGTAGGTAACAGAAAATCAGCGGCCATCCTTGATGAACGAATCACCGTAACGACGTGTAAAAGCATGTGGGGCAGTAATGCAAGCTCGCTTCCGTACACAATACTTGCTTGATCTTTCTGTAAGCATGGAACGCAGTGGATGATCAGCATTGGACTCAACCTGTTGGAACAACTTATGACAAATGGAATCAACAGTATGAGACAAGTCATATAATTAAAAATCACGGAAAAAGTACAATACACGATCTTCAACACGTAATAGTCTATGTAGCGATTATCTCTACCATAATCAACAACAATTGCACAATCTTGACTCAGTGGATTCATTTTAGAGCTTGATAATTTGTTTCAGATGCATAGTGAGGCTATTTACTACATTATTGAATCATCATGTAACTGACATTATTATCTGGGATGCAATTTGTACTCCAGACATCGTCTATCTAGATGAAGTACAGCACCGACGAACCGCTAAAAAGTCTAGAAAATGATAAATCAAATAATCCAAATAAAATATATTGTAAAATTTCTTACTGCTATGATCCGTGACCCATTTCGAATAATTTTACATTCAATTTAATTATCAAATATAAATTGTTCTGGATAATATTTTTTGATTAAGACGTACCCATTCGTGACCATTGTCCCATTTAGTGGGACTTTCGATAGAATCGCTTTATTTTTCTAAATTATGATATTTAAA
Source organism: Prostheceraeus crozeri (assembly GCA_907163375.1). Lineage (NCBI taxonomy): Eukaryota > Metazoa > Platyhelminthes > Polycladida > Euryleptidae > Prostheceraeus > Prostheceraeus crozeri. The sequence continues at coordinate 23,219 of CAJQUW010016128.1, forward strand.
CGAATTGAGAATAAATATTATAGACTTTCAGGCAATAAATACGTTAGAATATATTACTCTCAAATATAGAAAAAAAGTTGTGCAAATATGGGTTAACTTTATCTATGGGGATTGTGTGGATCGTCCTCATTAGCCTATGCAAAGTAAATTGTCTATGCGTAATTGTTACCACGCACCTTATATTTGTGTGAATGTATCATCAATTATCCTGGAATATTTCGGTATTTTGATACAGTTCAATTTTGATCACACTTACTGGAGAAATCCAAGAGAATTTGTTTTCGTTTTTTGAAAAAAATAAGTTCGTCCAAACATAATATTAACATATAACATTAACATTAACTTATAATAATAATAACTGCGGGGAAAGAGTTAAACGTGAATGTTGAGATGTAAATTTCTTCATGTCAGAAATGACATCAACTCACTTCATATCCTGGTGACATGGATATTGAAGAATAGTCAAGAGTTTCGAAATATATTTCCACGCGTGCGAAGTTATTCCTGAAAATGAGTATGAACAAAGATAAAGGATTGCGATGACACAAAGAAAATGATTTTATGGCCGAGATTTGGTGCGTGATACATGGCTAAGTATATTTCTAGTCATTGCTAACTCCTTTTCTGCATCTTGACCTTCATTATACTGCTAAACCCTACCATACCGGAAGGAGGGCTCGCACCTGCCCTGCATTTCTACTGTGACTAAGATGAAAAATGTGTGACTGAACTAAATACAGCTGACCACCTAGCATAAAAGACATCAGAAATTGTGATGTAGGCCTGCCATTTTTTGAAGGTCTGAAAGAATTAACTCTCCCTATGTGTACATTTTGCATGATAACCTTGAATGACACTGATCGATTTCCAAGAGTTTCCCCTGTGAGATCGATATCAGTCTTTCATATCATAATAATCAGCCTCACCATTTTAAAATCGGAATGTTATGTAAATGCTACTTATTACGCATTTAGGTGGTAATGGTTTAATTAAGCTGCATTTTTGTTTATATTCATATCAATTGAAAGCTTCGGGCATCATTTAGTGTTTGAGAACTTCCTTGAAGGCTCTTAGAATTTATACAAAAGGTAACAATTATCACCTTTTGTATCAACCTTTAATCCCAACAACCAAAATGTTTATCAAAATATAATTCGCCCAACCACTGGCAGTCTCAATTTAATTGAACCTTCTAGCAACTTTAGAGTTATCCCTTCTTATCGTTAAAATCGCTTTTTATTGAATATTCTCCGCAAGAATGATCATGCTATTATTACGGGTATCACTGAATGTGGTGATGCCAGGTGTAAATGTTGTGACCATCTCATTACTGGCACGACGATAAATATTGGCGATTTTGCTTTCCAAAAAAAAGAACTTTAATTGGTATTCAAGTGATGTCTTGCATTTCCTGAAATGTAATGGTTGTAACGATTTCTATGTGGGTCAAACTGGTGATATCTTGCGTAATAGACTGACAGTTCATCGCCAACAGATTAATAATTCCAGGCTTGCTTTGCTTCACATTAATCTATGGTCAAAGATAGGCGACATTGGCAGATTCTGCTCCTTAATTCTGGCATTCATGTGTCGTAGGTTCTACCAATGCACATAGTGCGATGAATGTAGTTTGAGGATCAACTTCACAAGCAAAACGGTGAACTATACATGACTCAAGAGCTTTAGGAGCACAATTTTTGTTCGAAAAGTTTTTCGGAATTTTGTTGCAGGTGCCTAATTTGAAGTTTTTGTAAATATTACGAAAAATACTTTGCAATCTCTTCTTAATCCTATCCATACCGGGCTCTGAAGCGCATCGCCATCCTGGGGGAGGGGGCCCCCTCCTTAACTTCATAAATACTGCTCCGTTGTACATGAAAATTCAGGGTAGAATATTCTGGGTGTGATCTTTCTAACGGTGGTATCTGTTTTTTCTAATTCGTCCATCTTGATGCTTTAAATGGCGATTTAAAATTTGAACTTCAAAATTAAGCGGATTTTTATGTTTTCTTCTCATCGACTGCAAACATAGATTCAGTGCTTTTAGTTCAATGACGTTAGTGACACAAACAATTAATAATCAGGAGAATGATGCTATTTGATGCTCTAAACTTGTTTGTCCACACATCATGAATTTAAATTCAAAATTTCAATATGTGATATTGCTTTTGTACTGTAGCCTGTAATATTGACTAGATCTTGATTAAATTTTTGGATGCTGATTTTTAGATGACCCTCCCAAATGTTATAGTCATTTTATACCCTTTAAACATCATGAACAATCGACCAGAATTTGAAATTTAAATTTGAAACTTTAGGACTTCTATTTAGGAGTCTATTTAGGACTTCTCTTTAGGACTTTGCGACTGGGGAAGATTGCATAACAATAGAAGAAAGTCTTTTAGCTCACTCACAGTATTACAGGATAGCCATCAGAGGAAGGCGGTCACAGAATTGGAATGTTGCGCAACACTGTTTGTAGGAGGAATCTTATTTCTATCTTTCAAAGCATTGATATTATCATCTCAGATGTATTCAGGAATTATTTGAGAGTTTACAAAAATAAATCAAAAGCAGAAAAGGGAAAGTTTTCACTCAAAATTGACTACTTTTATTCATCTATAGAAACAATTTAAGAGGTCTTGCTACCTTCCAATAATGTAATTAAGACTAATAATGACACTGAATAAGCAGAAGTTTTCAAAACAATATGAACGAACACTACTTAGTTGCAACTTAGTTGACTCATTTCTACTGAAAAGCAAATAAGTAGTATTTACATGACATTCAAGTTTGGATGACTCTTATCGATGTCTATAGTATCTTTGATGTCTATAATATCTTGATGGTGCAATTTATGGACACCTAGTTGTGATGTGATGCAAAAAATTGATATTCAGCTTGCCTTGCCAAAACTTAGCACACCAGATGTTTGCAAAATCAGGAAAAATTCAGACTTTGACCAAATGCAACGATTTTCGGCGAAAAGTTGGGAAATACCCAGAAACTAAAAGTCACAAAAGCCTGGGTCAATCGGTTCAGTTCTAAAAGCTCCACAACAAAAATGCGACGGGGGGGCCGAATCGCCCCCCCCCAGTATGGATAGGGTTAAAGTGTATAGATAGAGTGCCAAAAAACGGTATTTTTGCAGTATGGGAGTATGATTAGTGTCTTCAGTCACTAATGAGAGCCTCGACTTTCTAATCTGAATATTTCTTAATAGTATTTTGAGTAAATTGCAACGGATATCCGTCATTCCTAAAAATGTTAGAGGATTTCTCCATTTCCTCGTGGAAATTCTCCCAAGACGGGCAATATGTGCTCTATTTATCAGAGTGATTAGTGAGCGTCTTTTACACTCCAAGGGAGCATTCAGCCTTGAAATTCAAAATTAGGCCCGTAGTTGTGGGTTTCGTATAAGCCGTGGTAATCAAGTTAGAGTCATTAACATCTATATTGATGTCAATAAAAAGTAAGGAAATCGCACCGCTTTCCGTGGTAAATTCTATGTTGTTATGCCATGAGTTCAAATAAATAAAATAGACTCATGGTCATCATCTTCAAAAATAGCTAGAATGTCATCGGCATACCTTATGCAGAACTTAAGATTCATGCGATTGCTGTTGATAAACTTAGTTTCTAATTCACCCATAAACAGGTTACTAAGCGTGGGTGCCAAGGGGCTACCCATGCTAAAGCCATCACATTGGCGATAAAGAGTGCCATCAAAAGAGAGGATGCCTCTAGTCGCAAACTATAGCAATTTTTTACGAAATATCTTTACTTTTGAACATTTGAGTCATGAACTTTATCACGAGCTAAGACAATGAACTCATCCAGAGGTACATTGGTGAAAAGACTATCCACTTCAAAGCTAACCAGTTTTGAATTTTCAGAGAACCTATCCATCTAACAGGTCCGTACTGTTTTGGAGTGAGGAGTCACTAGGAATTACTTTGACAGAAAATTATTTTTAATATTTTGCTAAGTTGTATTCTGCCGTCCCAAAGCTCGTGACAGTAACTCTGAGATGTACATGCTCTTTATGAACTTTCGCTGCACCGCGCAATTTACCGCTACACAATCCATTCAGAGTCATGGCAAATTTTAAAAAAAACAATTGTAACAAAAGTAGGAGATAAGGAAAAAAGTAAAAGTCAAGAAGCTGCCTTAGCACTGGCTGCGTCAGGGCGTTATCCCTGGCAATAGCAATGACGATCCGCTGCTTCAGCCAAAACGTTTCTCTTGACTCGCCTGTAGCCTCTGATGTACTTAATGAAAAAATGTGTGCAGTTGCCGCATGTGCCGGAAGTTTCTATGGCCACTGGCTGAACATGGTAAATTTGAGATCTGCAGCTAGCATATAAAGGGGGAATGTGCTAAAACAGCAATAGTGCAATGAAAATGACCATTGACCATTTCGAAATATGGCTGAACCACATCATACATGACGACAACATGGCACAATCAATACGATGAAATATACATAGAATGCAAGAATTCAACTCACACACAAGACAGTACAAGACCTGTGACTGCCAGAACAGCAATAGTGACAATCCACATGTCATCCACCTTCCTGGATTCTCTACACATATTAAATATTTTGCAATGCAATTTACATCTAATAAGTTGATTATTTACCAGCACGACAGATCGTCAGAAACTTCTTGTAATAGCCATTCTCCAGTATGATTTGACACTATCATGATCATGACTGATGAAATGATCATTTGTTTATGCGACTATCATGTGACTTGCTATCACATGAGCTACAATTGTCGAACCGTAGCATTTTGCATGTTTTGAAACAGATATAGCGTAGCTGTCACATTCTTATTGTTATAGAAGTTAAGCAATGAATCCACATCGATTGATTGAGTTTTGATCGCTAATGGTATTGGGACGTCATCGGTCACATCTAGGTTCCGTCGACACATTTTGCAGCGATTGATGTCACCTAAAGTTACACACATTTACATTGTGTTTACAAAAGCAGCATTTATTAATTATTTCAGAAGCACTAAGGTAGGCGATTTGCCAGTAGTGTGTTTAGATTGACATTTAATGAATGCCCGTCTAAATTTCACTAACCTACTAATTGCAATTCTCAAATTGACCTAAACATGGTTGCAACTTTTAAGGTGTAGGCTAGTTCGGTCAATTTCAGAAGCAAATTTTGTTCCTGAATATTGAAATACTCAATCACTACTTCCATTTCCTATCACTGTCACACTCATCTACTCGCTAGTTTGCCTGCAAATTCAATTCAAAGATTCATGCTTGCGTCACAGCTGCCCATTCCTGCTTACTGAGAAACGTAGTGCCGTGACTAGACAGGAGGTTCGCTGTGGTTCGCTGATAGGGGAACCCTGCAGATTTTAGCAAGCAAATATCTGAATGGACCTAAGGTATCTAGAATATTCTTCAATGAGATGGGATGTATCCGATGATAACAAAATGAAGCACATGTGGCTGATCACGATTCAATACACTCACGCCTACGATAGGCAAAATACGAAATTCGATGTATATTTGCTTTTGCTGTCAGATTCTGAAATGTACATTTGCTGCATCAGAAATATAGGATGACTACAAGAAATATGCCAGCAGGTCTATACTGCAAATCAACACAAAAAGCAATTATCTGGAACATCAAACGTTAGGCGAACTGGAGCAGCTTGACTCTCTTCGCTTTCTGAAGAGTCATGCATCACATGGTAACTGTCGAAATCCATATAGCACCATCTCAAATTTGCCCGACTTTCATTCAGTTTTTGTAGAACATGTACGTCATTTAGCGAGAGAGAATTTGAACTAATTTGCGCCTCATCCATTTTCAAGCATAGAACAGCCTCCTTACTCAAGTGGAGTAAAGGCTGTCTGATTTTGCAATAGTCCTTTGACATCACACTTTGTATATCTTAGATATTTTATTTTATCATTTTATTTGAAGAGTTCAGAATATGCAACAACGTGCCTCGTCGGTTTAATATGAGCTCGTGCAATGCTACTATGGATCCATTTTTTCTGTCTTTCGGAATGTTGTAGAAGGCAAGTTTCTTAGGATCGTCCGTTCTGTTTGTGCACATGTATTCACAGTATTGTGCCATTTTAGACATTTTTTATGTGTTCAGGAACATAAGCACCTGACTTCCTGTCAGGGGATTAGATCTCGCATTTCCTACAGTTCATTTTCTCCCTGTATGTTGATCCCCTTGCGTCTAGCTAATTTGTCACCTAGCATGCTAACCACAGAATTAGATTCATCTATGCGCGCTTCGGTTTCCTAGAAAGGAACAATTGTATGCTACCTTAATATTGAAATGGCACATCACCTAATTAAAAATCTTGCTCCTTCTCGAATGGATAATTCGTGTATCGCTTGCTATTGGAAATGGCAAACAATAAGCTGTCAGCAGAGGACAGCAGAGCCAGTGAGAGATGCGTGCTGTGATATCACGTCGCTCACACCAAAACACACATCGATGCGTGGCTTCGATTCAATGTATGCACTATACAGTGAGCAATGCCGAGGAGAGGATCATCAAGTGAACTAATTTTCGTACGCCTGCTACTTTCTTTAATAATGATCGGAAGGGTCAACATTATGGAGAAAACTTGTGCGCAATGATCTGAATTCTTCGAATCTGAAGGAATTTTGGCAATCGAAGCACTTTGCTGGAACTCACATTAATCCGCAAGCGACGCACGACTTTTTTCATATCTCTATAAGGTATTAGGAATTCTTTTTTGCCCACCTAATAGGTTCCGCAATGTGCCGTCCATTTCGTATTAATCACACTTCTAGCAAACCGAAGCAGATAAACAAAATATTTAATTCTGTGATGCCAACAGTGGCGTATCAGATCACTAGGGCACGTGTGACGTCATCTCGTCTCATAAAGTTGATGAGTGCTGCTAATTGAGGAGTCAGAAGGGCGTCAAAGTTCGCTAGATTGACTACATATTATGCAAAGAAGAAGCCATTGAGACTAGGTTGAAAATTTGACCGAACTGCACCTTTAAATAGGGATTGTATCGATGTTGAAAGATGTAAACTAGGCCTGCTGATGATTCCTGATATTGGATGAAATGGCAGCTATTCAGGTCTGTTCCCATTTTTCAACTGAGGATGCAACTCAATATTTCATTATTCTATTTAAAGGATGTCACCATTTGACAGAGCCAAATCAGAGATGAATTGGAAAGCGATCATAATTTCATTTACGATCTGATGAAAGTTCAGGCTCATGTACCAAAATTCTGGGCTCAATGCCCTCCAATCTGACATCCAACTCTGACTAGGCTACTTGCACTACATCGTACCAGATCTAGCAACAATGAGCAACATACTATAGCTGTTGATTTTTAGTTTAATACTACTACACCATATTTACTGAAGGGTATGAACAAGGAACTCAAATAACTTTCTCATGGCACTGCGATCATGCGATAAACGATATTCGATTATATTGAACTGAAATTGTGGTAATCTAGCGATTATGGTAAAATCTGAATAGCCCGGAGGTCTGCTATTATTATACACTGCTTGTAAAGATACGATTCCCCTGTCCAAAATAGTAGTTATGGTGACAATACCTGTGATACGATTGTAAAAAGTCAAATACTCTTTTACATGTTTTCTCCTCACCTTATATAGGACTTATACTCTGCGGCGGAGGATAATAATGACATTTCTTCAACAAGTTTTTGATTCCTGTCTAGAATTCGTCTCAAGAATGGATTCTGGAATTGACAGAGCGACAATTTTATAAATGGCGCAGAAAATGTTAAATTGCAGCATGCATGCGGTATAGCAAGTGATCGTCATAGATTGGACAAAAGTCAATAAAATCCGTAATATAGCTACTACAAGCCCAGTGCAAGAGAGCTCAAGCTCTATCACCGCAATGGAACCACAATTTCCCTGTGATTGTTGCAAGAGACCTCAAATTCTAGATAAGATAACAAAAGCGATTGCAAATGAAATGCGACAGTTTGTGACTTTTCCCTATAATTGTTTGCTACTTTAAAGTATTTGCCCTCAATGCTGATTTGTTAATTTTCAGCATTTGGAAAGCCAAGTGAAAGGTGTTTTTATCGATGTACCACTTTTATCGATGTAGTACGGCTGATCATGTGCCATAGCCATTATCAAGAAAATTGTGATCTGAAACTGACTCTTGGACTCGTATCGGATGGAAGCTTATTTTTGAAGTAAGCTACTACCTCAAGTCTTGTAAGAAGTATTCTGATTTCGCATGGTCGCTCTATACTTCCCTCTCGTAGTTTCAGCAATTCCATTTATTATTCATTCACTATTCATGAGATTTGACCACATGTCTGATGCACTTGCTAAACTGCTGTTTGCTCTTCTGATGCTGAACTTTTACTCATATTCTGTTACTTCATCAATGAATGGCAATTTTGCTTTTTGCAAATCTCGTAAACAGAATAGATGTATCTAGAAAAAATGTGTATCTCCTCTTGAAGCTTCAGCTGTCAAATAAGAATTTCACAATTTCATTTTATCAAAATTCAAGTATAAAAGACATCCACTTACCATTTGACCAAGTGACGGCCACATTGACTGGGAGATCTTCAACTCGTAATAGGTAGATCTATGAAGCAAGGAAGCGATTCATTATCACAAACAGTTAAACAGTAAAAATAGGGGGTAAATAGGCACAACTTCACAGCAGGTAACGAATATCAAATATTTGTCATATGATAGACGCAAGCGAATCATCAATTACGACATTCATATATTAGCTACAAATTCCAGAGGTGGGCAAGATTCGGAAAAATGAAGTTCTGATCAGTGATTATCCGATTCACCAACTCAGAGTTCCGATTACGATCATCCGGCCGATTCAAATTTAAAAAATCAAGTTCCGATTTACTGTTATCCAATGAATCGATTCTATTACCATTTCTTAAATCGATTCGATAATGGAATTCGACCAGCAGATGAAATTCAATTCAATTCAAATTTATCATCGTAGCACTCCATCAAATGTGTGTACTTCAAATATCAATTCAAATTCAGCTTTTTAAACTAGGAATAATAAAAAATACATGGACACTTACAGCTGACAATTACACAGAAAAAATTTTGAAGAAAATTCTCTTTAGTGGGATATTAAATGTAGGATTTAATTTAAACGCCGGATAAAATTTTATTGGCGCATGCCATAGGCTACCAGTGGGGCGAAGCTTGATTACGATATCGGTAATAAGTTGAATGCCTACCGGTAGGCTACCATAAAATGTGAATATTTTCGTGTTTGTGGCATCAGGGATATGTCGCAATCAGTCGAGTTGTTTAATGCTTTGTGATAGAACTATTTAAGTTGGTACGTAATGTCATTTGGTGAAAACGTTTTGACGCCTCTATTAATAATAGTCTCCTAAACATTTTCATATACATGTAAGCTTCCATGTATTTTAGGAATCTGTGATGACATTAATCATGAGGAAATATACTAAGCGTGAGGCATATAGGCCTACCTACAGGATAGCAGGATATTAGACCTACGTCAATCAAGTTCACTAACATGGTCAAAAGAATTTTATTTGAAAAGTATCCTACTAATGAATCCTTGTTATAAAGTAGTAGTCCACTTAACTTCAAATTTGACGTCGTTCCTTGCTGAACTTTTAGAACAGTAGAACATTTCTCACAAGAGGGATATTTCGCTGTTTTTGAAGAACAGTTCCAAAGAACTCGAGGGACTAAAACTGTCTCTGTCCGCCCGTTCGTCGACATTTATGGTTGTAGTTGCGGTTCGTGTCCCTTGTTGGAAGCTCTAGCCACAGGTGTTCTTAGCGCTGGTTAAAAATTTCTTCATTTCATATTCTTCTTTGTGGCTATAGGGCTGGTGAAACTCCAACATAAAAGTGAGAAGATTTTCCTTCATCAATGACTTATACAGGACTACTATGACGCTGCATAAAGTACACAAAGTGAGATTGCGGGCGCTTATTGTCTGAGTGACAGAGCACAAATATTCGGCGAGCATTGGTCTTATTGCTTTGATAGTTAACACTGCGACACATGCGTTTTCAATTCGCCATTTGGTCGGTCGGTCGGTACGGTGAGACCACCAGACGAGAGTGAGAGAGTAATTTTATAAGTAATCCCTGTTCTGATGAAACAAGGTTGTCTTGACAACGATCCAGCCGAATCGCGAATCGCTTTGAAATATTAAACAGTCCGATTCGATTATCCGAACCGATTTTTTGATCTACTTCTGATTTGATCATCCGATTCGAAAATGAAGTTGCGAATATTAGGATAATCGGACTATTTAGTCCGATCATCCGATTCCCAACTTGTGGCTACAACTAGCACAGTATATACAGTAGATGCAATAATAAAAATGTTTTGCTCTGCTATACACATTGCCAAGCTACCATGCGATGTTCAAGTTACTTGAAAAAGTCTTAAATGGACCTATTGATACAATTTCCCTCAGATGTTGTTATCAGCAGCGTATTTAGGGGAGAAGCTATCGAGGCATGCCCACTTCAGGAATCTTAGGTTTTTTGCAACAATCCCACTTACGAACGCTACACAGGAGAGCGATCTTTTAATGCCCTCTCAACAATTATTTGCGATCGAGCGGGCGAAGATCGATTAAATGGATTAGCCCATCTTTTTATAAACAGAAGCATTCAGATCAATCGCAACCGATTTTTAGATATCTTTGCCATGCGGAGAAGACGAATATCTGATTTTTTTGTAGGCACAGATTCTACAATAAAGACCGAATACTCGTGAATACCAAACCAATTTCTGCTTCATTTGTAATCTGCAGATTTAACCATTTGTGGATAAGTACCGTCATAAGTCAGCATAGGATAAATCAAATTGATTTAATTCAATTCGGTAAAGTAAGCTAGCAAAAAATTTACCATTGCATAATAGTCCATCGTTGCGAATGAATATGATTTGCACCCCCTCCCCCAGGAGGAATTTCTGGATGCGCCACTGCTTGCTATTAATCTTCAATTAACTATTGAAGCTACATGTAGGACATTCAGAACACTAGCAGCAGGGTTCCAAGTAAGTGGAATACAGCACTCTGTACAGTTTTTGTGTCTGATTTCAACGAATGATTGCCCTTAAGAGAGCAGATGGAAAAGTCTTCATAGATGGGCCCTAATTAATATTATGTTAGAAAATTTTCATTTCTAATTTAATTTGAATTTCTGTTTGAATTTGATCAGAATCTCATGATTTGTGCAGCAGGGAACAGTTTATTCTATGTCGACAGAAATACAAGCCAGAAGGCGTTGTCTCTTTGAAATTTAATCTCGGTGTCTATTGCTTTAACCCTCAGAGACCTGAGGGGGGTCCAGTGGACCCCGGAGCCACATTTTTCTATTTCATTTTTTACGCTTACGATATATCAACCACTCAAGCCCATACAAAATCATCATTTCTGACAGTGAATCTGCATGTGTTATTTCATTTCAATTGAATCAGTAGAAGTATGCCAGATAGGCCAAGGGGGTCCACTGGACCCCCCCCTCAGGTCTCAGAGGGTGTAGAAATTCATCACAAAATTTTTGTAATTAGATGAAAAATGATTTCGAACATGTCCACGATGGTGTATGAAGAGTGAAAGTCATTTATTCATTGTTTGCATCATGCTCGTAGATGTGCAATATGTTGGAAGATCGCAAAATGTGAATATTTTGCTTTCGCACATGATCTCGCGTGACTGATTGGCCTATATGAACAATTCGACATAAATCGATGTCCGAAATGAAAGCTATCATTATATTCATAGTTGAGCACCAAAAACTGATTGATGACAAACTTTTCACAGCAGTAATGATAAGTTTGAGATCTCCACAGCTGTTTTTGGTTCTAGAAGTACAGCAATTTTGATTCATTTTAGATCTATTTCTGATAGCTTTGGATAAATTTGAAAGAATGTACAAATGGAAAGGATTAGCTGCATGAATTAAATCAATTGCATCAAAATCAACTATCTGAGGCTTTATGGTGACACAAAATATCGTAAAGCCGCCTCCTAGTGCAAATGATGCTGTACTAAATGTGGTTGACTTACAAAAACACCATATTTTCGCACGTGTTTACTGAGAAGGCTGAAAGTCATTCAAGGGATTCGTTATACCGACATGCTACACGCAAACATCATTGTTTTACTTAAAATCAACTTTCCTAATGTTTTGATATCGATTTAAGCAGGTAAACTAAGAATATGGTAAAGGGGTCCATTGGACCCCCCCCCTCAGGTCTCAGTGGGTGTGAAAAAGGTCAGGTCTCTGAGAATTAGCCGCCCAACGTTAGCTCAGGGTTAAGCAAAGGTTTGATACTTACACACATTCCTCCACACAGCCTTCCTGTCCACTATTAGGTCCACATAAATGGCCGCCCATTCGTGCCGCTTTTTCCATACAACTCCTGCTGGCTGTTTTGTTGTAAGAGCACATTCCTACTTCATAGGGAAGAGCTGGATTGTCAGCCAATGGCAATAACGGATTTGTGCAGTTACACACTGCAATTGTTAAATTCTGAACGCAAGTCTTGAAACAAGCCTGTAAGAATACACAACTGATCGGTAGTGACTCATTGTTAGAAAAGAAATTACATGTCTGAATCAAAGAAGAATAAACGAACTTTATCATGGCGAGCATGGATAACAAAAGCAATGTTCGGAATATTTAACTTGAAACTTATGGAACGCCAAATATTGTCAGATTAGTAATTTTACAGTTCAACATAAAAGCCATCATGATAGCTACAACTATGATCAAATGTGCAGCAATAGTCACATGTTTGCTCTTGACAGGATGGGATATATCACCCTAGCCACAATAGTCTGCCGTGAACATGATTTGCCCGCTCTGCATGCATGAAATATATCATGAAGCTTAAAGGGAATTAGACCGAGACTTTTCATGCACCGAGAAAGATTGTGAGGTGTCCATTGAAATGTTAACTTCTCGGTCTCTCTTGGTGAAGAAACATGCAAATATTGCTCAATTAAGTAGTGGCCTTGAAGTCATCACTGACATAACGCCATTCAAAAATTGTGCGTTGAATAAATTAATAAATGAATTAAAATTATCAATAGTGATGCATTTGGAAGACAACTTCACTCTTTATATCATCAAAAAGTGTGTTATCCACGAGCCTTCTCGTTGTAATAAAGCAGGCAGCAGCATCAATTGACGATGATCAATGAAGTCTCCTTCAGTTTTACAGCAAAACTCACCTTCTGAGTATAGACTAAATTTGGCAATTGACTCAGGGTACTCATGTAAGCATTCCGTTGTAGAGCTTCTTCGCGGCTGAAGTTTTGACATTTCCCATAAGGGGGAATTGTTTTGTAAACAACTTCCTGAAAATGAGAATAAGAAATCAAAAAATGCAGTCTTTTATACTGAGGATGCTAGATGGAAATGAATGAGCGTCTCTCGCTGTCACGCTCGGGTATTCCTACACAACAGCAAAATTCAGTTTCCTCAAAAGATCTAAAAATCTGAACAGAAATAAATTGAACAAAGAATTAATTGTTATCATGAAATTAACTGATCTTCACTGTGAAGTCATCAATCATGAAGGTTTTACGTCCCAAATCATTGAACTGTGAATCATCACACTGTGACAACATCAAGTTGATTTGATGCGAACGGATATTTATTTGTGAAACATTCAGCATGTGAAAACTTTGCAGACCAGTGGCATTCAGCACAGTTAAACTTATGAATAAATTGGTGCGATACTGACATAATATAATAATCTGAGTATAGATAAAAAATATATAATGCGTGATACTGACAAAAGTAAACTTTCTGATGAGTAGTGATTGAATGCAATTTATGACTATAACAGTTGTGTGGCAGTTGTTCGAATGACGATGAAACTCAGTATTTTATAATTCACTCTTTTTATTGTTCAATCATCAGATGAGCTTAACAGCCAACTCATTGAAACAAAATCAACCATAAATGAGATGAAGTTATCATAAAATCAGCCTACTCACAATCTTTCTCTTTACACAATCAATGTTTAAGTTGGTCATTAATGATAATATGTCAATAATATGTCATAATATGCTTCAAGAAACTCGCTCCTTGGTTAAAATTCTCTTTACAGAAACCGATCTTAGATATCAAAGTCATTCAAATATGCGAAATGCAGAAAAGCACACATGTAAATTCTAGTATGAAATGAAATGATGAGTTTGAATTCAAAGATCGACATGCGTCACATTTGAAAATGTAGGCGATAACCCACAGAAATGGGCAAAAGTGTCCCGTCTAAAACTCTTAATGAAGAGCATTCAGTATTCTGTCCAGTTCAATAATCATTTCTCAAACATCTTTCAACATTTTTCATGACCTCTAAATTCAATTCTATAGTAGGACGAAGATGAATAGCTAATATGTGCTGTCGATGCGAAGAGAGAACGAAGACATAAATGGGAAATTACAGAGAAAGTGAGACATGGATCGAATAACTAGGAATTTGTCAAAGTTGCCGCTCGCCTCTATTTTCCAAAGATGATGTTCGAAACCTTTGCAAATTAATATGACAGTCTCATCTGATGACTATTAGGTGCAACTGCTCGTGCGATAGCTCCTCGTCATAATTAGTTTAGTTCAATTTCAATGATTCGTCATATAGGGCCTATTCAAAAGTAAATATTATGAAACGACCGTTGCCAAGCATTTTGAGATCTCCAGACATGTTGAGGAAATACAGTAATTTAGTTATTTATGATATTTTTCCCCAAGAGTGCAAAAAGGCATGCAATGGGTTTCATTATCAGTCGGATGTTGATTTAGATCTGAGGAGGAATAAATCTTCGACAGAGAAAATAGATATGCATCAATCAACGTTTCGCGATCAGCTTCAGCTGAATCGCAATATCATGTATTATATAATGGATAGATATCATAACGCAATGTGCAGAGGCTACTCAGAAAAATCCCTGTGTGTACTTAAAAGCGTGCATTTTTTTAAAAACTGCTGCTGGGTGCACTTACTGCAGCTAGAAATGGAAGAAAGCATGAAATTGCTTCAAAGCGATTATGGGTGACAAGTTTCACAGCATGAGATTATCTTGGGAGACCTTTGATTTCGAAAAGATTTATCTTTTAATGATGAGACCTCTGCCAAAAATTACCGTGGAATGACCCATATTTGTAAGTTGCGCGTCACCCGTGTGTTGCTGCAGACTCAACTTGACTAGAGTTTTGAATCTTCATTGACTTTGCAACGGTGTCACATAATTTTTTTGAGGCAATGAGAAAAAATGTGGAGAGGAGCTAGGAAAAACATATAAACTGATTTGAAAAAAACTTGCTTGCTACTTCCATTGCTCAGATTCTGAATATACCATCCATTAACATCTTAAATGCAAAACAAGAACAAATCACTTTTCAGTGAGTTTTCAGCTACGATTTTGTGATAACTTTGTGATATCATTGTCTCTATCCCAGTCCAGCAACTCCGAAAAACAATATGTCAAAATTGACCTCATAAAAAGCTCATTATTAATTCATTAATATTTATTATTATGATAATATTTAATTTATTATCATACTCAAATGTCTACTTATTGATAAATTACGGTCTGTAAATTGCGAGAATATCATAATTGACCGCTGTCCAGCAAACAAGTGGACAGCAATATATTGTTTGTTTGAAGGCTGTGAATGCAAGTTCTCGAATGATCTACAGGGCGTTAATGTGCGGCACAATTGGAAGGCATGAGAATCGATTGAATCTTGACACAATCTGATGGAGATGATCCGTTATTTTTGTGAGCAGCTGTGTAAATCGAGTTTGGTGAATTCCCTCGAGGCTGGATGTCACTGTTGGTCAACCTACAGCACTTACCATGCGTTTGAAAGCATCCACAGCTACTAGATGATTGTACAAAATATGCCATTGAAAAATGTCTCAGTTGATCTTGTTGCACCTGATGATATCATTGTTTCGCCCTTTTTCTGAGTATCGTCATCTCACCTTTCTCATTCCAATTTGAGTTACTGCTCCTGGGTAAATGCTCACTCCGAAATCCTCCGGAATGGGCGTTTCTGACTGCTCATGGATTTGAATTCGAATTCCTGCATTGCTGGTAAGATCAGGTACATAAGAACTTTGTTGGAGATAAAACGATAATCCTAAAATGCTTGAAGATCCGGCTTGCTGTGTTTCCTCACTTCCATTGACGTTGAAGACGTAGCAATTCCCGTACACTGGATTGAAGAACTGAGTAAACATCCTGAAAGGAGATTCATCAGAGAATGAGAAGAGAGAAAAGAATACAATTGCCTTATATTGACAATCATGAACTATGAATACTAATTTGATGGCATTGGGAAGAAAGATTACGACTGGATATTTTACTGACCGAATGACATTGTGACATTTCAAGTGGTTTCAGTTTTCATTTATGTAAAATTTATGAAAATTTCCCCCTTTCTTCTCTATACTGTGCTAGGCCAACAGTTTTAAAGCATGTCTTTTCAGTCACTGGAAACAATGTCACTTACAAAAGAACATCAAGAGAGAATGCAAGTGTGCGAGAACAACTGGATCAGGAGATTGTGCGGAGTGAAGCTGATCAAGAGGAAGCGAGAGGGGACTTGATAAAGGAAGTTGAAATAAGAAGATCGGTGACACAGAAAATTGTAGCAAAGCGATTGGCTTGGGCCGGACATGTGGCAAGGATGATAAAATAGAGATTGCCAAGGCGAGTGGAGAGACAAGCGCACGGGGAAGAGGAAGACCAGGAATCCGATGGACCGATTGCGTGAGAAGAGACCTACAGAGAGCGGAAGATGATTGGACAGGATGGAGAACAATGGCTGAAGACAGAAGAATGGAAAACGACTGTCAACAAAGTGGTGGGATCATGGAGTGTGTGACATTAAAATCATCGAAATGGGAATCTCTGCTATATGCATGTAGACTCCGTAGAAGACGCTTGGTGCATGCTAACATCTTTCTCAAGGGTTGTTTCACTCTCTCCGTAAAACACTGAAAGGGGAGCAACGACTGGTGGATGACTTGTGGATGCATGATCGCCTAATGAGTATTAACAATGTCTGAAAAATGAATTCCCTTTTTGTATTTCGTCTGTTCTGAGAATATCAAATCAAGTGTAATATTACTTTCAAGTAAGTAGATGTGGGTCAAAAGCAGATGAACAATCTCTCGATTCAAAGACCAAGTGAGTAGTTAGATTCATTGGCTGATGAGGAAATGCATGGCCCATTGTTTAAATCCAAAGCTAAAAGACTAACTGCTATTAGACCAAGACACTAATCCTTTGCACAAAAAGTTCAACTGTTGCTCAATGTGAAGTATGAAATTAAATGCACTTGCATATGATTCAGTAAAACAGCTAGAAATTCAAAAGATTCAATAAGAGTAGGCATCCTTCTGGCCAGTGAAGACGTTATTGATGTAGAATTTGCCATCATAATAACTTCTAACTTATCCACCATGTTTGTTGAATACAAGAAAATCAAAATCACAAGCACACGAGCTGATGCAAATGCCACGTGTCTGATGCAAATCAATGCATAGATCACACGTTTTCCACGAACTGTAGATCTTTCTGCTTTGCGCATGATTTTCGATTTCTTCGGCAAACTTAAATCTTGGCACCTCTATCTTGATGCATCATGCACTCGTGGGTATTTTAGTCATAGACTTACGATTCAATCTCGCTGCGATAAATACTCATATATGTATATGTCAAGCCTCTTTTGAAAACTCACCCTCTTTGACGCCTCTCCCCTTCGACATTCCCCCGTGCGTGGGTTAATAAGCAATGAATACAATGAAGTCTCGCTAATCTGGGCAAAGTTAATCCGGAAACCTCACCATCCGGAAGAAGACACATGGTAACGGAATTCCGCAACACTGGTTATAACTGATAATCCGGCAACGCCGGCCAACTGCCCGGCCTCGGCCGTAAATTTGGAAGACCAGCCGGTCGGTCAATTTAATAAGGTCATGATCATGAATACTAGCAACTTATGCTTGTGTTCAAATTAAGACCCTACTATGTGTCAAAGAAAGTTTCCAGAATTCTATATTCGAGCCTCCATGAATTGTGCAAGCATTGTGTATTCCTTAACCTGCATCTACTATAACATATTTCCAAATCTTGAATGATTTCACTGTGTCGGATAGTTTATATAACGCTTGGAGCTTAGAGATGCAATAAATGATGGATCTCAATGCAGTCCAGGGCCTGCAACCCGAATATCTAACAGCGAATCGTGGAATTTAAGATCGGCACGCCATACATTTTTATCAACGTTGTACAGGTACCGTAACATTCACGGTCCGGGAACACTCACTGAAATGAAAAATTGAAGGCATATCTGGCAAGCTCTTATGCGTCAGCTCGCGGTCATTAATATAAACTCGAAAGATCCGAATTTAAACTGCAGTGTAGAGAGTTCTTAATTGAACATGCTCATCACTGGATTTTCCTCGCAAGTGAAGAAGTTAATTTCTTTCCAGTGAATCACTTCAAATCAAATTTAATGATGCACCTCGCACATTTGGAGACAACATTTCGCAGCATCAGCTCTCAGTCAGTAATTTGATTATTCATCTCAGAACTTTTATCTCTAGAAAAACATTTCTTTTGTATTGGAAATCGTTGACCGCTCAGAACTTTCTTGTGGAGGCGAGATAGCTATGCGCATTATTGCTGTTATCATTGCTGTACCCGTTTGGGTTATCCCGCTCTTTCATTCGATCCAACGTACGAACCGTTTTACGCTACACGGGTCAGTCCCCATTTCGATTGGACCACGGGGTTTTTTCCATGTAGCGATTTGCAAATATAGTTTTTATACTTTTCTATTTCTTATGGCGTTAATTCGCTTCATATTGTACATAGATTGAGCTGTACGAATAAAGGCCTTATATATTTAATTAAATGTAAGAGATGTAAAAAGGGAAAATTCGAGGAAAATAAAGTGAATTGCATGTTGAATGAATATATAGCAGTGCTGATTGCAAAGTGATTGCTTTACATGTACTTCTCAATTACATGGATAAAGATGTAATTGAATACGGTTGCAAATTACTTATGAGAAAATGCAATCGATTGCAATAACTAATTACAGCTAATGTAATTGCAATTACAATGCAAGTCTTATGATTTTTTGGACTGGGGACAACATATATCTAGATATAGCGTGCATTAATTGCATGTTCGTTTGTGCTAGGCGATATATCGCAGGATATTTATCAATAGAAATGATGATAACCGTGAATCTTTGAAAATTACCCTAAAAAGTGTAGACAGCCTACCTAGCCAATGTTGCCCACTGGTAGTCGCCATCGTTTAGGTACCGTTATCATCAGAACACATATTCATTTCGTAGCATTGTCTTCAATGTTCAAATCCCTTCTAGTCCGCTATTATTATTACGTGTTCAACGATGGCTTGTGTACATGCATAATGTTAAAAAAAAGCTCTAAAAAAGCTAAATATCAGAAACTCACTTAGGTGTGCAGTATCTCCCTCGATAAGTACATTCAACGATCATGTCTGAATAAGAATAACCCATTGCTATCCGATCGATTTCTTGAAGAGAGAAAAAGGCGTCAATGAATTCATACTGCTTCGTATCCTCCGCAGGAACACTCTCACTATTCACGCCACTCCAACCGAAACTATCAGCGGTTTTATCTGCATTTTCGTGTATCAGCTGTCTGATAGCAGCAAACGAATTTACATGGGACTGAAACGGAGAGGTAGACAATTAACATTGCTTTGAAGCTTTTCGAAATTATCATTAGCCCTTTATGCCAATAGAGGAATATCCAGAAACTATCATTTTGACGTTTTTTGCAGATTCTGTAATCAGTGATACTAATAAGCAAAAATTTGGCATAGAAATAATTATGGACTTGGTCAGGGAATGTCAGAAATCAATTGCAATTTAACTGCTCTTTTCAATCAAATAATTTTTGGTACTCGTGAAAAATCAAGTAATCAAGTCGCCCAACTTCTCGCGAATCCTAAGAGGAAGATGAGAGAGAGAGAGAAAATCATATATTTGTAAATAGAAATCAGAAATTACAAAGATAATTTTACAAAAATAGTTCAAGTCAAAGACGTCAAGTTATTACACAGATGAAAAAATCACAAAGCAGGTGTGTCTACGTTTGGCTTGGGAGAAAAAGACAGGGTAACGTTCATTCTTCCTATGTGGTACAATGTCAAAAAGAGGATGATCTGGACTTTGACAATTTTGAAGAAGGTCATCAAATAGTTTGCGTCTTCTTACTAAAAAGTTTTCAATATTGTTTTGACAAGGACATGATGGCATACAAATAATTTTCTTCGCACGCTTAACGATCTTTCTTACAGTGCTATAACAAAATGAATCAAATCTACCGAATAACTGTGTAACATACATTAATAATGATTCAATATTGACAGTGTAAACTTGCCACAGTTCATCATGATTTAGACAGCTCTTCAAAATATTCAATAAATACAGACGTCTTGAACAACGAAGTTCTGTCTATAACCCCGAATATTCAAAATTGAGATTTCTGCATTCAAATATCTTTTTAGTCCTGAAGAATGCTCCCACAGAATACTAAATAATAACTCATTTCTGTTTAGACAGTCGCATCATTGAAAATTCATACTCAGTCAAAATCTTAAATCGTCTCAAATGAAAAGTTGCTAATTTGCTGTCACGACGGATCGCCAGATAGTAAAAGTAGTAAATACGACAGTTCGCGAGAAGCTGTGCGAATTGTTTTTATTTGCCATCAAACAAGCAAGTAATTACATATACATTAGTAAAAAGTTCAAATAGCGGCGTCACAGGATTCGCGGACGCACGCAGCGTTCCCCTTCTGCACAGCTATTGAAAGTCGCTGCCTCAAGAAGAGCGTTGAGCGGTGGTCACTGTTGATGGCGGTGATGCGGCTGCCAAGCTCACGCAGGAAGGTGAGCGTGTCTTGGCCGAGGCCGCCGAGGGTCTCTATCGCAACAGGTTGGAACACGGTGTGGGGAATCAAGTCTTTGTATTTTCTCCTCTTCTTTTCTTCCGCCAAAGTCGCTACTGTTGAGCCTTAGTAGTAATAAAACGGCGAACACCCGACCGGCGCCCCCCCTCTGGCACGGAGAGTTGCGAGTTGTTCGTGGTGCGCTCTCCAAGGTGTCGTGGTGTGCCGGCCAGGCTGGCGTGGTGTGCCGGCCAGGCTGCGAGGCCGCTCCCATCGTGTTTCTCGTCAAAAGTTGGGTGAACAAAATTGGACGTCCCCCCCCTCGGCAGCGTTCTTCCAACTTTGGTTCTAGAGATCGTAGAAAGTCGTGCAGTAGCTCGTTTGAAAGCCAAGAGTGAGACACATTCACTGTAAGAAACGGCTTGTTCATATCTGTCTTCATTTAGATGTGAGACGCCATTTAAGATTTGGGAGATTGACGAAAAACGACAGAGTTAACGGCGAATGTGGGATGTTTTGGGCTCTAGCGTCTAAACGGCTGCTCCAATGGTAGATCTGAGACCAGATTTGGAATCAGCGTCAAATTCTACATCTGTGGTGTAATTTCCAGCTCAATCGGCGAGAAAAAATTTTTCTTAATTTTTCCGAAAAACGACAGAGTTGCAATTTTTGCGGTAGCTGTGGGATGTAGAGCCAAAACGAAGCATCGGAGAGCAAAACGGATTTCAGATTTGGAATCAGGGTACAATTCTGCATCTGTATGGTGAATTTGAAAGCAATCGGAGAGAAAAAAATTTCGCTGACGTCGCCCCCCCCCCTCGGCACCGATCTTCCAATTTTGGTTCTAGTGATCGTAGAAAGTCGTGCAATAGCTCGTTTGAAAGCCAAGAGTGAGACAAATTCACTACAAGAAACGGCTTGTTCATATCTGTCTTCGTTTAGATGTGAGACGCCATTTAAGATTTGGGAGATTGGCGAAAAACGACAGAGTTAGAATTTTGGACGTTTTGGGCTGTAGCCTCAAAACGGCTGCTCCAATGGTAGATCTGAGACCAGATTTGGAATCAGTTCAAATTCTACATCTGTGGTATGATTTCCAGCTCAATCGGCGAGAAGAAATTTTTCTTCATTTTTCCGAAAAACGACACAGTTAGGATTTTTGCGATGGCTGTGGCCTGTAGAGCCAAAACGAAGCATCGGAGAGCAAAACGGATTTCAGATTCGGTATCAGCGTACAATTCTGCATGTATATGGTGAATTTTAAAGCCATCGGAGAGAAAAAATTATTCTTCATTTTTCCGAAAAACGACAGAATTTTTGCGATGGCTGTGGGCTGTAGAGCCAAATGAACCATCGGATGGGAAAATGGAGGGCAGATTCGGATTCAGCATCAAATTCTACAAGGAAATGGTGAATCCCAGCTCCATCGGAGCACTAGAACCGGAGATAGACGGATTTAAAGATTTGGATGATGGGTATTACGTCATCAGCTGATCGCCACACACTATATAAGCGGGAACCGACAGAGACTTTTCATTTAGAGGAGAGCGATTGTCAAAGGTAGGTCGTCTCTCTGAGCTCCGATGATAGCTTCGGACATTCGAAATTCCATTCATTGCTGAAGTCAGCTAAGGTGTCAGACTTAGAGGTTCGTCAGGAGATGGCCTTCGTCTCCAGGCCATAAAAGACTCCGAAACTTTAAAGGCTTGTAACTTTGCTTCTACAAGTCCGTTTGACTTGATTCAAAAAAGGTTCGGTCGCTATTGATCTGCCCTAAGTGATAAACTACTTATAAAATTTCATAAGTAGTGCTAAAAAGTTGAAAAATTTAAATTCACTAGTTTTGGAGGTTTTCTGGGGTTTTCGACCCTGCTGAATTCAACTAAGGCATTTATAAAGTTGTGGGAGGCGAGCTTCGGCTTGGAATTTGCAACCTTTGTAAACAATCCACTGGTTTTCATGTCAAAATCAGGGTCCGGATACCAACACAGTGATATGACGCACGCTATGTCCGCGGGAGGTTGGATTTGTGGGCCGAGGCCTTGGAGTTGGGATAAGAATCCCTCTGAGTAATGCCTGTAACGGATTCAAAGGTTCGACACTTTCCACCAATCTCACAATTTAGCTGCATGATTATAAAAATGACTGCCAATGTTGCCTGTTAGTAATTCTATTTCATCCTTCCTTTTACAGATACATAACAGATATACATAATGGTAGGAAACTCGAAGTTTCATTTTAAAAAGTGCCTATGTGGCGAAGTCAAGCGAGGTGGCGAGTTCAAGCGCCATTTAAATAAATTCACCGACACTCACGAAGAGCATAAGGAGGTCGGTGTGGTGAGCGGATGCACATCGTGCATGAAATTCGTCAGGGGAAACCTGAACGAGTCTTTCTATAAGACGCCTTCAAAATGTCCTATTAAGAAGGTGAAGAATTATACCACCTCAGAGGTTGGGAAAGCCATCACCCCACTTTTCAAAAAACCTGATCAAGATGAGGAGACAGAGACGCATGCCTCAGAGTTTGGGAAGGTCATCATCCCACCAGCGCCAAAAATGCACTCCTCACCTAAAAAAGGGAGAGGCATCAAAGCCCAAGCCAAGCAGTGGGCTAAGGATGATGGTGTGGCGAGGGTTAGCCAAGAGTACGCCATTAAGAAGCTCAAGGATGAAATGAGCCGTTATAAAAACGAATGCTCAGCATTAAGGGATGAGAGTTTTCAACTCAAAAAGCAGGTGGCGGAAATTAGGAGTCTTACGGCTCAAGTACTGAAGTTGGAAGGTTTCCAAAAGAGAGCTCTAGCGAGTGAGAGTCGTGTAGAAGATCAGGCCACATGCATTAAGAACATGAAGGCGAAGGAGGCGACGCTCAAACTCCAACATGAGCAGGAGAATATGGCTCTTCTTGAGGCGAAGAATAGCGCTGTCAAGGAGAGAAGAACAACGCTCCACCTCCCCGTAGTCGGTAGCAAAATTATCGACGATGTAATAATGGAGTCGGAGGATTTGGACAAAACGAGCGAGTGCTACGAAGGAGCAACGCCAGATATTCGCTGTCTCCACATCAGCATCAAACACAATGGCGAGATAGAGGAAATTCGCCATCGTAAGCGAAAGTTACCAGCTAAATACTTGCCTCATCCACCACCAGCGAAGGTTCAGCGAACCGCTTGAATTGATTGTGTGGTAAGTCAATATTCATCTCTATCACTTGAAAAAATTTTCATCTATTTTTCCTTCTATTTTCAGATACAACGAGAACGAACCAACGGCTCTCATAAGGGCCACCAAGGGGCAAGACATGATAGAACCTCCACGCGGTTTGCCCTGGGCAGTCTTCAGACTGGCGACAGTCTTTAGACTGGTGAATACTATCATTAAGTTGAATCTGCTATCAGTCAACTTGAACGTTGCGTCGCATTAGAGGGGTATATAAACCACTACCTCTCATTTCATTTCATTTCAATCATGGAGACACCAAACGCTGCAGTCAGCTCTCCTCGCGGACCGCAGTTAAGACCGCGAAATTTATTTAATGAATTTGCTAGAATATAGGAGCAAGACAGAATCCACAACAATCTTGCTCGGATTGGCAATGCGATGACAGCAAGTGTTGCCAATCCAATGGAATGGCGCTACATTCCACCCTCCACTCACATACCAACTAGCATGGAAGTCGACACTGCTGAGGTTGAACGGTTTCGACTCTCTCTCAGCAGAATCGGTATGGAGTAAGATGGCTGATGACGACCCCCGAGAACGAACCACCGGCCCTGATAAGGGCCACCATGGGGCAAGACATGATAGAACCTCCACGCGGCTTGCCCTGGGCAGTCTTCAGACTGGCGAATACTATCATTAAGTTGAATCTGCTATCAGTCAACTTGAACGTTGCAAATGAAGTTCGGTGTAATACTTCCTTTCGACGGGTGTTCCTGTAAAGGGCGGCGGTGAAACCCGTAGCTATGTATACCGCAAGGGACATTCGGCAATGGTCAATCTTGTTAAGCCTCTCTGCGTCATGTTTGCAAGTGATTGCCTCTGTCTCAACGTAGCATGCATTCGCGCCAGGGTGACATTTAGCCAACTGTCGAAGGTTGCCTTATAAACTTTCCATTGCATACGTTATGAGAACCATGAGTTCTACCTGTCTCTATCAATGAGACGAATTGATGAATGGAATGAAATGGGAGGACACTCATGCGCCACACGCAACATAACAAACTTCTCTCTTCCGTAGTCTAACAAGCTCTTTACACATGGATCGCAGTCGATTGCTATCCCTGCATCAGAAGTGTAAGTTATCTTAATTTTATTTAACACTATTTCATCTACCATCATCACCCATATGAAGTGTTATAAGATTTACAAGTTAGACTAAGCGTTCCACTATTTGTAAATGAAAGATATAGTTTCAACAGTTTACAGATTAAAAATAAAGTTTCAACAGTGTGTACGTTAGAAATAAAGTTTTATCTGTTTGTATGTTAAAAGAAAGTTTCATCAGTTAACAAGTTAAAAATAAAGTTTCACCAGTGTACAAGTTAGAAACAAAGTTTCAATAGTGTGTACGTTAGAAATAAAGCTTTATCTGTTTGTATGTTAGAAACAAAATAAAGTTTCAACAGTTTACAAGATAAAAAATAAAGTTTCACCAGTTTACAAGTTAAAAATAAAGTTTCAATAGTGTGTACGTTAGAAATAAAGTTTTAGCTGTTTGCAAGTTGAAAATAAAGTTTCAATAGTGTGTACGTTAGAAATAAAGTTTTACCTTTTTGCAAGTTGAAAATAAAGCTTCAATAGTGTGTACGTTAGAAATAAAGTTTTAGTTGTTTGCAAGATAAAAAATAAAGTTTCACCAGTGTAAAGTTAGAAACAAAGTTTCAATAGTGTGTATGTTAGAAAGAAAGCTTTATTTGTTTGTATGTTAGAAACAAAATAAAGTTTCACTAGTGTACAAATTAGAAACGAAGTTTCAATAGTGTGCACGTTAGAAATAAAGTTTTAGCTGTTTGTATATCAAAATATATTTTCAAGAGTTTGCAAGTTAGAAATAAAGTTTCAATAGTGTATGTGCTAGAAATAAAGTTTTGTCTGTCTGTATATCAAAATAAAGTTTCAAGAGTTTATAAGTTAGAAATAAAGTTTCAATAGTGTGTATGTTAGAAATAAAGGCATAACTGTTTGTAAAAGTAAGATCGGAAGATTTACTAGTTTACAAGTTAGACTAAGTGTAAATTAAAAATAAAATTATAACTGTTCACGAGTTAAAGCGTTGATGCAACGATGAACAATTAATAAGCTGAGAAGCTTTAGATTCACTTTAACATTACCACATGTTTACAGATAGAAATGTATCACAGCAAAGCTACTTCATGAATTAGTTTGCCAGGAGTGTATCATCTCAAACTTTTACTCCGTCGTTGAAATTTCATGACGACTTTTTTGCTAAACGAAAGTTAACACCAGAGGAGCGTAGGGGTGGGTGGTATTAAATACGCCTACAGCACTGAGAGAGTTGGAGTGCATGAGCTATGTACATTCTTTTGACGACGGGAGGAGCGATTCAGACGATGGCGCAGGTAGTTTCCCAGAGCATGGAGGACATTGTTTAGGTGACTCTAAGGACGTATGTCGAGCTTCCCTCAGTGATAGGCTTCCAACTCATGATGAATGATGATATGCTTACGACCTACATTCAACCATTGGTGCATGCCCACACCCTTCCCCACAACGAGCTTGTCTGCTACATTGTATTCATGAGTGTGGCTCAAAGTAGGAAATTGATTGATGAGACTTCGTTGAAATATCCAAGGCGCGTATTCAAGCATGGTCGCCTACTGTTGGAGTATTATTATCAATGGCGCGACGACACACAACATTTACGACGGTATTTGTGCATTTCTGTTGCGAGAAAGTGCTGATTTTACATGTGATCCCCTAGCAGACATTTACACAGCTTCAGTGAATTCACGAACCTTTCCGACTTACTGGAAAAATGCCCATGTAAAACCTATCCCTAAAGTAAGAAATCCATCCATTTTAGACTTTCGCCCGATTTCATTGCTGCCGATAATTTCAAAGCTATTTGAACGAATTGTGTTGCTATCCATGAAGTCTACATTCGTTCAATCATTTTGTAGTGAACAGCATGCCTTTCGGCCTCTCGGCTCAACGAGTAGTGCCCTTATAGATATACATGACTGCATTACGGCCTATAGGGAAGATCCAGAAAATCTTTATGTCAGGCTTGCATGTCTCGACTTTTCCAAAGCCTTCGATAAAATCCACCATAATGGACTGATCAAAATCTTTATTGATCAAAACTATAATCAGGGCTTCATCTTGTGGCTTTCTTCATTTTTGTCAAATCGATGCCAACGATTGTGCATGAATGGCAGTATCGGTCATTTGTTTTATGTAAAGTCCGGTGTGCCTCAGGGTTCTATTTTCGGGCCATATCTTTTTTCCGTCTTTATCGGGACTCTGACAATAAAATCTTAGAGTGGAAAGCTTGCAAGTATGCTGATGACCTCACTCTTATTGAATCCTGTACGAAACATCAGCCGAATCCAGATCATATGTCAATTGTATCATCGTGGTCGCATGTGAACAAACTATTTTTGAACTCAAGGAAGTGCAAACAGATGTTTTTTCGTCGCAAAAAGGATGCTCCCACATTTGCTTACACAGATGTTGAGCTTGCTAGGACAATTTCTATTCTTGATGTAACATTCACAGATGACTTAAAGTGGAACAAGCATTTTGATAACATTTTACTGTCTGCAACTCGTCGTTTGTATGTGATACGCAATCCAAAACCATATGTTTCCAAAGAAAGTTGCTAGAAGTATTCCACAGTTGTATCGTTTCACTTTTGATGTATGCAACTCCTTTGTTTTGTGATATGTCAACTGAAATATGTCACAGAATCAAGAAATTTCGAAAACGCGCCCATCGTTTAATTTGTAGCCAAGAGAGTAAATGCTCAATCATCCCTGATTTCGATAACATGCATAAAAGTTTGTCGTATAAATTTCTTACAGAGTGTAAATCTCAAGATCATCCTTTACATGAACATTTGCCCACCCATGTTTTACCATACCTATGAACGGAAGAATACAATAGAGCTTTAGTCGAGACGGTGAAAGGAGACGATTAGCGCTAGCGGGCGAATGAAGCATTGGTGAGAATGGGAATCAACTTGATGCTATTCTCCAATGAGGATTGTTGTCTAATGAGAATCAAGCATTCCTTTATAAATAGAGAGCCTTCCACAGTGAGAATCATTCCATCGTTGAATCGTACAAGTGACGGACGCACATTCTCTCTCTCTCTACATCCCTGTCATATTATCCAACTAAAATGGTAAGTCGCTACTTTCGTCCCTCTCCTCCCTTGAACGTAAACTTAATACAATCTTTTTTATTTTCAGGCATCTTCTACATCTACTACACTGACAGGACAAAATGGTGGCCAGACGTTACAAGGTTCGCTACAATCAGATCATCTACAGCTGAGACCAGTGGAAGAAACAACCAAGGTACATAATCCTACACCGCTACAGCGTAAATTTAAACAAGTCTTGCGTCATGAGGATCACAGCGTAGTACTGCAAACGGGAATGCTCCCTTCCACTGATGTGAAGATATTGAGCAATCAGTATGGGGACTACATACTCATCCCCGTGAGTCCGTACATTCGCCACCAACTTGACATTATTGAAGAGTACGTGACATTAAATATGGACATTCCTACTCCTCTTGCTCAAGAGTGGAAGGCGAGAGATGAAAAGGATACTCCCTATAGAAAGATTTGGGATGGCAATCAAATTTGCTTACCATTATCACATTGGTGTAGTTATTATAAAAAGGATGGAGATCAATCAATACCCATCAGATGTGATGAGCTCGGAGAAGGTACTTGGGATATCATTTTCAAAGTGAATGGGCTATATTATGGTCAGCACAAGGATAACAAAATACCCTCTCTCTCGATACACACTGAATCCATCCTATATATTCCAAAGCCACCCAGCGTAGATGACATTATTGACGAAATCCTTAACGGGGGTGGTACGAAGCGCAAGTCGGACAAGAATGCTACCTCCAAACGCAAGTCCAGGAAAGAGAATTGCTAATCCTTTCCTAAATCTACCCTATGACAATTCGCTTATGTGCTTTGAGTGTCGTGGACGTGGTCTTATTAGATACATTTTACTTCTTCGTTGCCATCATATCATATCATAGAATAAAGTTTCAACAGTTTGTAGATTAAAAATAAAGTTTCAACAGTGTGTACGTTAGAAATAAAGTTTTAGCTGTTTGTATGTTAAAAATTAAGTTTCAACAGTGTGTACGTTAGAAATAAAGTTTTATCTGTTTGTAAAATGAGATTGTAGGATTTATTAGTTTGCAAGTTAGACTAAGCGTTCTACTATTTGTAAACGAAAGATATAGTTTCAACAGTTTACAGATTAAAAATAAAGTTTCAACAGTGTGTACGTTAGAAATAAAGTTTTAGTCGTCTGCGCGTTAGAAATAAAATGAAGTTTCAACAGTTTGTATGTTAGAAATAAAGGTTTATCGGTTTGTAAATTAAGATCATAAGATTTACTAGTTTGCAAGTTAGACTAAGCGTTCTACTATTTGTAAATGAAAGATATAGTTTCAACAGTTTACAGATTAAAAATAAAGTTTCAATAGTGTGTACGTTAGAAATAAAGTTTTATCTGTTTATATGTTAGAAACAAAATGAAGTTTCAACAGTGTGTACGTTAGAAATAAAGTTTTATCTGTTTGTATGTTAGAAATATAGTTTTAGCTGCTTGTATGTTAGAAATAAAGGTATAAAAGTTTATATGCTAGAAAGAAAGGTATAACTGTTTGTAAAATAGGATCATAAGATTTACTAGTTTGCAAGTTAGACTAAGCGTTCTACTATTTGTAAATTAAAAATAAAATTATAACTGTTTACAAGTTAAAGCGTTGATGCGATGATGAACAATTAATAAGCTGAGAAGCTTTAGATTCACTTTAACATTACCACATGTTTACAGATAGAAATGTATCACAGCAAAGCTACTTCATGAGTTAGCTTGCCAGGAGTGTATCATCTCAAACTTTTACTCCGTTGTTGAAAATTCAGTTTTGTACATATTTGAAGTATCATCATTGCGGTTTGTTCTTGATGTGTTTACGATGAACGCACACATGAGTCTTATGACACTATGGTTGTATCTTATACGTTTCGACAAAGACTGAGCGAAGTAAATAAAAATCCAAGTTGAAAATCTCTTAGGTTGTACTATCAAATATCTTAGTATTATACAAAGTTGAGAATGTAAGTTAAACATATTATCGGAATGTTGTTTTAAAATGAAAGTAAGAACTTCATCGTATGAGTATTCAAAGCATGTTTTGTAAATCAAATGTGTATCGTACTGACTTGATAGAATCAAATGAACTTGACAAACGCGTTTGATGATACAACCTAAGAGATTTTCAACTTGGATTTTTATTTACTTCGCTCAGTCTTTGTCGAAACGTATAAGATACAACCATGGTGTCATAAGACTCATGTGTGCGTTCATCGTAAACACATCAAGAACAAACCGCAATGATGATACTTCAAATATGTACAAAACTGAATTTTCAACAACGGAGTAAAAGTTTGAGATGATACACTCCTGGCAAGCTAACTCATGAAGTAGCTTTGCTGTGATACATTTCTATCTGTAAACATGTGGTAATGTTAAAGTGAATCTAAAGCTTCTCAGCTTATTAATTGTTCATCATCGCATCAACGCTTTAACTTGTAAACAGTTATAATTTTATTTTTAATTTACAAATAGTAGAACGCTTAGTCTAACTTGCAAACTAGTAAATCTTATGATCCTATTTTTCAAACAGTTATACCTTTCTTTCTAGCATATAAACTGTTATACCTTTATTTCTAACATACAAGCAGCTAAAACTATATTTCTAACATACAAACAGATAAAACTTTATTTCTAACGTACACACTGTTGAAACTTCATTTTGTTTCTAACATATAAACAGATAAAACTTTATTTCTAACGTACACACTATTGAAACTTTATTTTTAATCTGTAAACTGTTGAAACTATATCTTTCATTTACAAATAGTAGAACGCTTAGTCTAACTTGCAAACTAGTAAATCTTATGATCTTAATTTACAAACCGATAAAACTCTATTTCTAACATACACACTGTTGAAACTTTTTTTTGAACTTGTAAACGGTTGAAACTTTATTTTATTTCTAACGCGCAAACGACTAAAACTTTATTTCTAACGTACACACTGTTGAAACTTCATTTTTAATCTGTAAACTGTTGAAACTATATCTTTCGTTTACAAATAGTAGAACGCTTAGTCTAACTTGCAAACTAGTAAATCTTATGATCTTAATTTACAAACCGATAAAACTCTATTTCTAACATACACACTGTTGAAACTTTTTTTTGAACTTGTAAACGGTTGAAACTTTATTTTATTTCTAACGCGCAAACGACTAAAACTTTATTTCTAACGTACACACTGTTGAAACTTCATTTTTAATCTGTAAACTGTTGAAACTATATCTTTCGTTTACAAATAGTAGAACGCTTAGTCTAACTTGCAAACTAGTAAATCCTACAATCTCATGTTACAAACAGATAAAACTTTATTTCTAACGTACACACTGTTGAAACTTAATTTTTAACATACAAGCAGCTAAAACTTAATTTCTAACGTACACGTTGTTGAAACTTTAGTTTTAATCTACGAACAGTTGAAACTTTCTTCTATTTCTAACACACAAACAGCTTAAACTTTATTTTTAACATACACACTAATGAAACTATATTTTTTAATCTGTAAACTGCTGAAACTATATCTTTCATTTACAAATAGTAGAACGCTTAATGTAACTTGCAATCTAGTAAATCCTACAATCTCATTTTAGAAACAGATAAAACTTTATTTTTAACGAACACACTGTTGAAACTAAATTTTTAACATACAAACAGCTAAAACTTTATTTCTAACGTACACACTGTTGAAAATTTATTTCTAATCTAGAAACTGTTGAAACTTTATTCTATTTCTAACACACAAACAGCTTAAACTTTATTTTTAACATACATACTATTCAAACTTTATTTTTTAATCTGTAAACTGCTGAAACTATATCTTTCATTTACAAATAGTAGAACGCTTAGTCTAACTTGCAAACTAGTAAATCTTATGATCTTATTTTACAAACAGATAAAACTTTACTTCTAACGTACACACTGTTGAAACTTAATTTTTAACATACAAGCAGCTAAAACTTTATTTCCAACGTACACGCTGTTAAAACTTTAGTTTTAATCTACAAACAGTTGAAACTTTCTTCTATTTCTAACACACAAACAGCTTAAACTTTATTTTTAACATACACACTATTGAAACTATATTTTTTAATCTGTAAACTGCTGAAACCATATCTTTCGTTTACAAATAGTAGAACGCTTACTGTAACTCACAAACTATTATATCCCGCAATCTTATTTTTACAAACAGATATAACTTTATTTCTAACGTACACATTGTTGAAACTTTATTTTTAATCTGTAAACTGTTGAAACTATATCTTTCATTTCCAAATAGTAGAACGCTTAGTCTAACTTGCAAAATAGTAAATCTTATGATCTTAATTTACAAACCGATAAAACTCTATTTCTAACATACACACTGTTGAAACTTTTTTTTGAACTTGTAAACGGTTGAAACTCTACTTTATTTCTAACGCGCAAACGACTAAAACTTTCTTTCTAACGTACACACTGTTGAAACTTCATTTGAATATGTGAACTGTTGAAACTATATCTTTCGTTTACAAATAATAGAACGCTTAGTCTAACTTGCAAACTAGTGAATCCTGCAATCTCATTTTACAAACAGATAAAACTTTATTTCTAACGTACACACTGTTGAAACTTTATTTTTAATCTGTAAACTGTTGAAACTATATCTTTCGTTTACAAATAGTAGAACGCTTGCTGTAACTTACAAACTATTAAATCCCGCAATCTTGTTTTTACAAACAGATATAACTTTATTTCTAACGTACACACTGTTGAAACTTAATTTTTAACTTGGAAACTCTTGAAACTTTATTTCATTTCTAACATACAAACAGTTTAAACTCTATTTCTAACACATACACACTATTGAAACTTTATTTTTAATCTGTAAACTGTTGAAACCATATCTTTCGTTTACAAATAGTAGAACGCTTAGTCTAACTTGAGAACTGGTAAATCTTGTTCGTCATCGAATCTAACTGTTTAAATCTTTATCAATGAAATCAATGTTCCACAGTCCTTTGAAAAAGATGTGATCACCCTTCATCTAACCCATCCGTTGCATGAAAACAACAACTCTTCGCATAATAACATTTATTGAATAACTGTAACAAGCATGCTTTACAAATCAATGGTTTGAAACAGATAAAATAGATACAGCTGGTAACTGTCATATAGCGAGCAATGATAACCATACAGGACTTTGGCAGTGTTGAGGTAAGGAGGAAAGAAGCATTGGTTATGAACGTAGCTACTACAACGAAAAGACAAAATAGGAACACACAAATCCTTAAAACGTTTCGTGACTTCATGATAGTGTTGATTCACTCTACTATCCCAAGGTGGGAGCAAAATATCATTAATGACTAGATTGGGAAATACTTTCCTCTCCTTACCAGGATTATTACAAAAGATGCGTATAACATTGAAAGCAGCTAACCATCGTTTAAAGTCAATAAGAAGAGCACTCTCACAAGAAAAGCCATAGTCTTGCAAATATTTCAGATTAAGTCCATGAATGTGTTTTCTCGCCCATTGATCAACATTGTGATCACAGTTGGCATGTTGATGATAGACACTAACAATCTGATATGTCCAATTGTTCATAGCAATAGCACTGAGCTCCTGTACAGGTTCACCCTCACAATCCATAAAAATGATGATAGAAGCCTAAAACGGAAATTACACATCTAAGGAAACGTTCTATAACATATCACAAAATGAAGAATTACATCGATGCTTTTCACGACAAAATACACAAATGATATGATGGCAACGAAGAAGTAAAATGTATCTAATAAGACCACGTCCACGACACTCAAAGCACATAAGCGAATTGTCATAGGGTAGATTTAGGAAAGGATTAGCAATTCTCTTTCCTTGACTTGCGTTTGGAGGTAGCATTCTTGTCCGACTTGCGCTTCGTACCACTCCCGTTAAGGATTTCGTCAATAATGTCATCTACGCTGGGTGGCTTTGGAATATATAGGATGGATTCAGTGTGTATCGAGAGAGAGGGTATTTTGTTATCCTTGTGCTGACCATAATATAGCCCATTGATTTTGAAAATGATATCCCAAGTACCTTCTCCGAGCTCATCACATCTGATGGGTATTGATTGATCTCCATCCTTTTTATAATAACTACACCAATGTGATAATGGTAAGCAAATTTGATTGCCATCCCAAATCTTTCTATAGGGAGTATCCTTTTCATCTCTCGCCTTCCACTCTTGAGCAAGAGGAGTAGGAATGTCCATATTTAATGTCACGTACTCTTCAATAATGTCAAGTTGGTGGCGAATGTACGGACTCACGGGATGAGTATGTAGTCCCCATACTGATTGCTCAATATCTTCACATCAGTGGAAGGGAGCATTCCCGTTTGCAGTACTACGCTGTGATCCTCATGACGCAAGACTTGTTTAAATTTACGCTGTAGCGGTGTAGGATTATGTACCTTGGTTGTTTCTTCCACTGGTCTCAGATGTAGATGATCTGATTATAGCGAACCTTGTAACGTCTGGCCACCATTTTGTCCTGTCAGTGTAGTAGATGTAGAAGATGCCTGAAAATAAAAAAGATTGTATTAAGTTTACGTTCACGGGAGGAGAGGGACGAAAGTAGCGACTTACCATTTTAGTTGGATAATATGACAGGGATGTAGAGAGAGAGAATGTGCGTCCGTCACTTGTACGATTCAACGATGGAATGATTCTCACTGTGGAAGGCTCTCTATTTATAAAGGAATGCTTGATTCTCATTAGACAACAATCCTCATTGGAGAATAGCATCAAGTTGATTCCCACTCTCACCAATGCTTCATTCGCCCGCTAGCGCTAATCGTCTCCTTTCACCGTCTCGACTAAAGCTCTATTGTATTCTTCCGTTGATAGGTGTGGTAAAACATGGGTGGGCAAATGTTGTGTGTCGTCGCGCCATTGATAATAATACTCCAACAGTAGGCGACCATGCTTGAATACGCGCCTTGGATATTTCAGCGAAGTCTCATCAATCAATTTCCTACTTTGAGCCACATTCATGAATACAATGTAGCAGACAAGCTCGTTGTGGGGAAGGGTGTGGGCATGCACCAATGGTTGAATGTAGGTCGTAAGCATATCATCATTCATCATGATTTGGAAGCCTATCACTGAGGGAAGCTCGACATACGTCCTTAGAGTCACCTAAACAATGTCCTCCATGCTCTGGGAAACTACCTGCGCCATCGGCTGAATCACTCCTCTCGTTGTCAAAAGAATGTACATAGCTCATGCACTCCAACTCTCTCAGTGCTGTAGGCGTATTTAATACCACCCACCCCTACGCTCCTCTGGTGTTAACTTTCGTTTAGCAAAAAAGTCGTCATGAAATTTCAACGACGGAGTAAAAGTTTGAGATGATACACTCCTGGCAAACTAATTCATGAAGTAGCTTTGCTGTGATACATTTCTATCTGTAAACATGTGGTAATGTTAAAGTGAATCTAAAACTTCTCAGCTTATTAATTGTTCATCGTTGCATCAACGCTTTAACTCGTGAACAGTTATAATTTTATTTTTAATTTACACTTAGTCTAACTTGTAAACTAGTAAATCTTGCGATCTTATTTTTACAAACAGTTATACCTTTATTTCTAACATACACACTATTGAAACTTTATTTCTAACTTGTAAGCTGGTGAAACTTTATTTTTTATCTTGTAAACTGTTGAAACTTTATTTTGTTTCTAACATGCAAACAGATAAAGCTTTATTTCTAACATACACACTATTGAAACTTTGTTTCTAACTTGTACACTGGTGAAACTTTATTTTTGACTTGTAAACTGGTGAAACTTTATTTTGTTTCTAACATGCAAACAGATAAAGCTTTATTTCTAACATACACACTATTGAAACTTTGTTTCTAACTTGTACACTGGTGAAACTTTATTTTTAACTTGTAAACTGGTGAAACTTTATTTTTTATCTTGCAAACAACTAAAACTTTATTTCTAACGTACACACTATTGAAGCTTTATTTTCAACTTGCAAACAGCTAAAACTTTATTTCTAACGTACACACTATTAAAACTTTATTTTTAACTTGTAAACTGGTGAAACTTTATTTTTGACTTGTAAACTGGTGAAACTTTATTTTGTTTCTAACATGCAAACAGATAAAGCTTTATTTCTAACATACACACTATTGAAACTTTGTTTCTAACTTGTACACTGGTGAAACTTTATTTTTAACTTGTAAACTGGTGAAACTTTATTTTTTATCTTGCAAACAACTAAAACTTTATTTCTAACGTACACACTATTGAAGCTTTATTTTCAACTTGCAAACAGCTAAAACTTTATTTCTAACGTACACACTATTAAAACTTTATTTTTAACTTGTAAACTGGTGAAACTTTATTTTTTATCTTGTAAACTGTTGAAACTTTATTTTGTTTCTAACATACGTGGTGACGTCAAACAGTATCCGGACTCGATATGAAAGAAGAAAGGTACAATATTTTAATTATAATTTTTGGAAAGAGCATCCATTATAGGTATAGAAAATTGCTTGTTTTGACATTGGATTTAATCAACTATATTTTTGTACAGTTTCTTTACATTTTTACTGTATTGGCTCATTTTTTTCGAGTTTTAACTTTTCATTGATACAAATGTTAGAATAGTTGTCGCTTTTTGAAGCTTTCTTACACCTAATGATATCAAAAACACGAAATTATTTGTCAAAACTTTTATATCAAAAACTTCTCGCCAGAAGATTGTCGCTCTTCGCAAGAATACAAGTTTCCTGGTGAGACAGCCACTCGAAAACTTCGTACCGTAGCGACTCACAGGAGAGCTTTCATGCTTGTGATTTTCTGGGACTGGCACGGCCTTGTTAACTTGGAGTTTGTCGATCGAGGGACAAGAATTGATTCCGAATTTTATTCTACCCAAATCAAAAATGCTCGAAGACGTCGACGTACTCCACGTGGACAGACTTTGTATTTGCTGCACGATAATGCGCCGATTCATACGAGTCAACGAAGTCGCGATGCACTAGAGTCAGTGGGATTTGTACAACTCCAACATCCACCGTATAGTCCTTATTTAGCTCCCAGCGACCATTGGCTTTTTCGACACCTCAAGAATCACCTCAAAGGGCAGCGATTTGAAAACAAAGAGGAACTACGCGCTGCTGCTACGGAATTTTTTTCTTCTCGTCCCTTACACTTTTTTCGGGAAGGACTTTTGCAACTTGTTCATCGCTGGCGGAAATGTGTGGAGCAAAATGGAAGTTACATCGAAAAACTTTAATAAATTTTTTGTTACCTGTAACGAGAAGTTTTTGATATAAAAGTTTTGACAAATAATTTCGTATTTTTGATATCATTAGGTGTAAGAAAGCTTCAAAAAGCGACAACTATTCTAACATTTGTATCAATGAAAAGTTAAAACTCGAAAAAAATGAGCCAACACAGTAAAAATGTAAAGAAACTGTACAAAAATATAGTTGATTAAATCCAATGTCAAAACAAGCAATTTTCTATACCTATAATGGATGCTCTTTCCACAAATTATAATTAAAATAGTGTACCTTTCTTCTGTCATATCGAGTCCGGATACTTTTTGACGTCACCACGTACAAACAGATAAAGCTTTATTTCTAACGTACACACTATTGAAACTTTGTTTCTAACTTATACACTGGTGAAACTTTATTTTTAACTTGTTAACTGATGAAACTTTCTTTTAACATACAAACAGATAAAACTTTATTTCTAACGTACACACTGTTGAAACTTTATTTTTAATCTGTAAACTGTTGAAACTATATCTTTCATTTACAAATAGTGGAACGCTTAGTCTAACTTGTAAATCTTATAACACTTCATATGGGTGATGATGGTAGATGAAATAGTGTTAAATAAAATTAAGATAACTTACACTTCTGATGCAGGGATAGCAATCGACTGCGATCCATGTGTAAAGAGCTTGTTAGACTACGGAAGAGAGAAGTTTGTTATGTTGCGTGTGGCGCATGAGTGTCCTCCCATTTCATTCCATTCATCAATTCGTCTCATTGATAGAGACAGGTAGAACTCATGGTTCTCATAACGTATGCAATGGAAAGTTTATAAGGCAACCTTCGACAGTTGGCTAAATGTCACCCTGGCGCGAATGCATGCTACGTTGAGACAGAGGCAATCACTTGCAAACATGACGCAGAGAGGTTTAACAAGATTGACCATTGCCGAATGTCCCTTGCGGTATACATAGCTACGGGTTTCACCGCCGCCCTTTACAGGAATACCCGTCGAAAGGAAGTATTACACCGAACTTCATTTGCAACTTTCAAGTTGACTGATAGCAGATTCAACTTAATGATAGTATTCGCCAGTCTGAAGACTGCCCAGGGCAAGCCGCGTGGAGGTTCTATCATGTCTTGCCCCATGGTGGCCCTTATCAGGGCCGGTGGTTCGTTCTCGGGGGTCGTCATCAGCCATCTTACTCCATACCGATTCTGCTGAGAGAGAGTCGAAACCGTTCAACCTCAGCAGTGTCGATTTCCATGCTAGTTGGTATGTGAGTGGAGGGTGGAATGTAGCGCCATTCCATTGGATTGGCAACACTTGCTGTCATCGCATTGCCAATCCGAGAAAGATTGTTGTGGATTATGTCTTGCTCCTCTATTCTAGCAAATTCATTAAATAAATTTCGCGGTCTTAACTGCGGTCCGCGAGGAGAGCTGACTGCAGCGTTTGGTGTCTCCATGATTGAAATGAAATGAAATGAGAGGTAGTGGTTTATATACCCCTCTAATGCGACGCAACGTTCAAGTTGACTGATAGCAGATTCAACTTAATGATAGTATTCACCAGTCTAAAGACTGTCGCCAGTCTGAAGACTGCCCAGGGCAAACCGCGTGGAGGTTCCATCATGTCTTGCCCCTTGGTGGCCCTTATGAGAGCCGTTGGTTCGTTCTCGTCGTATCTGAAAATAGAAGGAAAAATAGATGAAAATTTTTTCAAGTGATAGAGATGAATATTGACTTACCACACCATCAATTCAAGCGGTTCGTTGAACCTTCGCTGGTGGTGGATGAGGCAAGTATTTAGCTGGTAACTTTCGCTTACGATGGCGAATTTCCTTTATCTCGCCATTGTGTTTGATGCTGATGTGGAGACAGCGAATATCTGGCGTTGCTCCTTCGTAGCACTCGCTCGTTTTGTCCAAATCCTCCGACTCCATTATTACATCGTCGATAATTTTGCTACCGACTACGGGGAGGTGGAGCGTTGTTCTTCTCTCCTTGACAGCGCTATTCTTCGCCTCAAGAAGAGCCATATTCTCCTGCTCATGTTGGAGTTTGAGCGTCGCCTCCTTCGCCTTCATGTTCTTAATGCATGTGGCCTGATCTTCTACACGACTCTCACTCGCTAGAGCTCTCTTTTGGAAACCTTCCAACTTCAGTACTTGAGCCGTAAGACTCCTAATTTCCGCCACCTGCTTTTTGAGTTGAAAACTCTCATCCCTTAATGCTGAGCATTCGTTTTTATAACGGCTCATTTCATCCTTGAGCTTCTTAATGGCGTACTCTTGGCTAACCCTCGCCACACCATCATCCTTAGCCCACTGCTTGGCTTGGACTTTGATGCCTCTCCCTTTTTTAGGTGAGGAGTGCATTTTTGGCGCTGGCACTGCCCGACTCTTCACAATTGCCTCATCGGGTTTAGGAGCAATGACCGCCTCCTCGGGTTTGCCAGTGATGACCACCTCTTCAGTTTCCGATTCAGATTCGGATATTTCCGAATCAGAGCTAGAAGAGGTGAGGTCAGATAACGGTGGCTGATCAATCTTGCAGTCTTCTATTGCACGAACTGCCATCTGCAACTCTGTCTCCGCATCCAGATCAACTTGAGGTCTTTTAACAGGTAGGATGATGACCTTCCTAACCTCTGAGGCATGCGTCTCTGTCTCCTCATCTTGATCAGGTTTATTGAAAAGTGGGGTGATGGCTTTCCCAACCTCTGAGGTGGTATAATTCTTCACCTTCTTAATAGGACATTTTGAATGCGTCTTATAGAAAGACTCGTTCAGGTTTCCCCTGACGAATTTCATGCACGATGTGCATCCGCTCACCACACCGACCTCCTTTTGCTCTTCGGGAGTGTCGGTGAATTTAGTTAAATGGCGCTTGAACTCGCCACCTCGCTTGACTTCGCCACATAGGCACTTTTTAAAATGAAACTTCGAGTTTCCTCCCATTATGTATATCTGTTATGTATCTGTAAAAGGAAGGATGAAATAGAATTACTAACAGGCAACATTGGTAGTCATTTTTATAATCATGCAGCTAAATTGTGAGATTGGTGGAAAGTGTCGAACCTCTGAATCCGTTACAGGCATTACTCAGAGGGATTCTTATCCCAACTCCAAGGCCTCGGCCCACAAATCCAACCTCCCGCGGACATAGCGTGCGTCATATCACTGTGTTGGTATCCGGACCCTGATTTTGACATGAAAACCAGTGGATTGTTTACAAAGGTTGCAAATTCCAAGCCGAAGCTCGCCTCCCACAA
This sequence comes from Prostheceraeus crozeri, assembly GCA_907163375.1. Lineage (NCBI taxonomy): Eukaryota > Metazoa > Platyhelminthes > Polycladida > Euryleptidae > Prostheceraeus > Prostheceraeus crozeri. The sequence goes on from CAJQUW010016128.1 coordinate 64,136, forward strand.
CTTTATAAATGCCTTAGTTGAATTCAGCAGGGTCGAAAAACCCCAGAAAACCTCCAAAACTAGTGAATTTAAATTTTTCAACTTTTTAGCACTACTTATGAAATTTTATAAGTAGTTTATCACTTAGGGCAGATCAATAGCGACCGAACCTTTTTTGAATCAAGTCAAACGGACTTGTAGAAGCAAAGTTACAAGCCTTTAAAGTTTCGGAGTCTTTTATGGCCTGGAGACGAAGGCCATCTCCTGACGAACCTCTAAGTCTGACACCTTAGCTGACTTCAGCAATGAATGGAATTTCGAATGTCCGAAGCTATCATCGGAGCTCAGAGAGACGACCTACCTTTGACAATCGCTCTCCTCTAAATGAAAAGTCTCTGTCGGTTCCCGCTTATATAGTGTGTGGCGATCAGCTGATGACGTAATACCCATCATCCAAATCTTTAAATCCGTCTATCTCCAGTTCTAGTGCTCCGATGGAGCTGGGATTCACCATTTCCTTGTAGAATTTGATGCTGAATCCGAATCTGCCCTCCATTTTCCCATCCGATGCTTCGTTTGGCTCTACAGCCCACAGCCATCGCAAAAATTCTGTCGTTTTTCGGAAAAATAAAGAATAATTTTTTCTCTCCGATGGCTTTAAAATTCACCATATACATGCAGAATTGTACGCTGATACCGAATCTGAAATCCGTTTTGCTCTCCGATGCTTCGTTTTGGCTCTACAGGCCACAGCCATCGCAAAAATCCTAACTGTGTCGTTTTTCGGAAAAATGAAGAAAAATTTCTTCTCGCCGATTGAGCTGGAAATCATACCACAGATGTAGAATTTGAACTGATTCCAAATCTGGTCTCAGATCTACCATTGGAGCAGCCGTTTTGAGGCTACAGCCCAAAACGTCCAAAATTCTAACTCTGTCGTTTTTTCGCCAATCTCCCAAATCTTAAATGGCGTCTCACATCTAAACGAAGACAGATATGAACAAGCCGTTTCTTGTAGTGAATTTGTCTCACTCTTGGCTTTCAAACGAGCTATTGCACGACTTTCTACGATCACTAGAACCAAAATTGGAAGATCGGTGCCGAGGGGGGGGGGGCGACGTCAGCGAAATTTTTTTCTCTCCGATTGCTTTCAAATTCACCATACAGATGCAGAATTGTACGCTGATTCCAAATCTGAAATCCGTTTTGCTCTCCGATGCTTCGTTTTGGCTCTACATCCCACAGCTATCGCAAAAATTGTAACTCTGTCGTTTTTCGGAAAAATTAAGAAAAATTTTTTCTTGCCGATTGAGCTGGAAATTACACCACAGATATAGAATTTGACGCTGATTCCAAATCTGGTCTCAGATCTACCATTGGAGCAGCCGTTTAGACGCTAGATCCCAAAACATCCCACATTCGCCGTTAACTCTGTCGTTTTTCGCCAATCTCCCAAATCTTAAATGGCGTCTCACATCTAAATGAAGACAGATATGAACAAGCCGTTTCTTACAGTGAATTTGTCTCACTCTTAGCTTTCAAACGAGCTACTGCACGACTTTCTACGATCTCTAGAACCAAAGTTGGAAGAACGCTGCCGAGGGGGGGGGGACGTCCAAGTTTGTTCACCCAACTTTTGACGAGAAACACGATGGGAGCGGCCTCGCAGCCTGGCCGGCACACCACGACACCTTGGAGAGCGCACCACGAACAACTCGCAACTCTCCGTGACAGAGGGGGGCGCCGGTCGGGTGTTCGCCGTTTTATTACTACTACCCTTCATGCTTTGAAATATCAGTGTAACTGACGGCGAGGCGATGGACACAAGTAAAGTCTTTCCAGGCGAGGAGGGACGCTCCATCCGGCTGCTTGCCGTCGTTTCGGGAGAGGCCAAGAGGTTCAAGGGTGGCTGGCACCTCGGCGGTCTTCATGGCTCGGAGGATGATGTCGTTGCCAAGTCGATGTCTGGCGTGCCGACTCCTTTTCTTATTGCAGACGAGGGCATGCTGTGCCGATCGCTCCACCTCAGCGCCACACACACACGTGTGAGCAGCACAAACAGGTGCACCGAGTCGTAGAGCGCTGGCAGTCGAAAACTGCTCGTCCGACAGTCGAAGCCCGAGAGTCCCGGAAGGAAGGGCATTGAGCCAATCCCCAGCACCCGGAGCACGACAACCATGGAGGCGGGAGGTGGTAACCTGGTCGGCGTCATCCAGGAGAATGGTGAAGTGGCGGTCGACGATTCTGGCGAGCACGGGCTGCAGGAGGCTCAGCCAAGGAGAGTTCACGCCAAGAGGCACTCGCTTCCTCGGCATAGGAGAAGGGCGTAGCTCCAAGGATGCAGGTCGACAACGGAGTGGAGGCGTGGACGGAGGCGAGGTACGCACATAAAGCCGTGGCCAAAGGTGGTGGGATTCCGAGGCCGCCATCACGACAGGGAAGGCAGGCCTGCCGCCACCTCGCGTCGTTGAGGGAGGTGTTCGTCACGTCGGTAAGGGACCCCACTGAATCGAAACTTATAAATCTTCCAAGAAACTTACAAGATCTTAGAAGATTTGCAAGATTGGACTGTTATCTTGGAAGATTTGTAAGATAGGTCTGTTGTCTTGGAAGATTAGCCTGAAAGATCTTAGAAGATATGTCTGGGAACTGAAACTTGGAAGATTGGCAAGATAGAACTGTTATCTTGGAAGATTGACCTGTAAGATCTTATAAGATATGTCTGGGAATTGAAACTTGGAAATTTGGTAATACCACAGCGCCAGAGGAAGGACCCCGCAGCATCCGCAGTTGCGGGAAGCGCAAAATAATTTCATTAAGTTGAAGTTTATGAATTACTTATAAAAAAATTATGGAGAACTTTCAATGTGATCTGTGAACTTGTGTAGTGATCATCAGGGGCAACAACCGGCCCCGCTGTCCCCGCGCTGACTTAAGTTGCGAACTATAAGAATGCTTGCATGCATAGAATTGAGATCAGTTTTTAGTCAATTGGTGCTGCTTCTTCTTGCTATTTCGGCTAAAACGCTTGTTATTTCTTTTATTGGATAATACTCAACCCTACATATTTAAAAACGATGTTCTTGGTCACTTTAGTAGCTAGTAAAATCAAGAATACGAAGTCAATGATCAAATCAGGAAATGGGAGCAATGTAAGTACTACGTACTATACAAGTCTCATTATAGGACAAGTCAAACATTCAGAGCAGAAGCTATTCGGTTTGACAAAGACAAAACCCCATTATTATTGTGTTCATGGGTTTGCAGGAAGCAGTCCAGGCGCATTAAAAATAAGTATGACGCATTCTATTCAGGTCACGTATGTTGCTACACTACCGTCATCGATCAACCAGTTCTCCGCACTGCTGTTAACACGTTAACAGTGACAGCTTATGAGCAACGCATAAAGGAGCAGCGTGCATGATTCGGTTGTCGGTAACATCACCAGTGCTGTGACTGAGAAGTTTCTATTGCGTTGTCTACATTGCGGATTGTTTCAATTACTGTACAGAGATCAATTCATGCTATTCGATGTTTATACTGCTTTCTCAGGAACATTGATACGGACTTTGGTTGATGTTGTCCTGAGTTTCTTCAAATTTCTCATCGTCGCTGAAGGAATTTAAGGACGCGAGGAACTGATGAAATTGCCACTCACATGATTCCTTGCAATTGAAATGTGGAGTCAAAGCTGAATTTCATCTACCGTGGTAAATTGAATGATCCAATTCCAGATCAAAGGTAAGAACATTTCACTGTGTCATAATTTACGCGTCCAACTAGGCCCTATGACAGATCCATAAATTAAGAGCTGTCTTAAAAGTCTCAACTACAACGGAATTGTAAATCAAATGCTATTTAGATTTTATGACTCTGACTCTGACTGCGATAGGTAGAATGGCATACTTTGCTTCGTGCAAAAATACAGCCACGTCGTCCCCTTGAACTTCATGACTCGAAGAATGAATTGTCATTTTTCAACCTTTTCCCATCATAGATGCGTTCGAAAATTAGGTGGACCCCGTAAATTTAAGGCTAAAGTAAGATAAAGTTGAGGGTATTATCAATCTTCCTATTGAGGGCCCATAGATGGCTGGTGACAAGATATGAACAGATCGACAATGAAAATTTGGTGCTTACTGGTTATCTCCCCCTCACGATTTCAAATTTGTTTGAAATCTGTAAAAATGAATCAATCATCACAAAACTTAAAGTGCGCATAGGTGAGGACATTTGCTATCCATATAGGCATACCAAAATTTATGCCATTCGGACAAATACTTTTTGAATTAGGAACAATAACTTGAGGTGTAGCGATGGCAGAAGTTTAATCCGACTTCTCCTGACCTGATATATAGCACTTGAAGTCAACAAAGTCATTTCGTGACAACTCGTGAAGTGATAATGACCAGATCGCATCGCTTACACTAATATAGAAATAGAAATATATTTTCGCCAATACAATCACTGTACAAGATTCATGTACAAAAAGCGTAAACATATGTGCATGTGCATATTATATTCAAGAGAAGTACATTAGATATATTGTACCAGCGACTGTAGAGGTGAACGGTACTAGAGCAATGTAGGCAGTAGAAACCTAGTCCCGCTGAGAGAAGTCCGATGTCAATCCACATTTCACACAAACGTCGGAAGAATACATCGCAATAAAAGTATGAGTCATGTATGCATGAACCCTAAATGCAGGGTCTAAACTAATTTATGCATTTGTAGAGTACATGAAGATCGGTTTAGAACAGTAAAAAGTACAGTATATTGCATAATATGCAGTTGGATCGATTCGGGATATCAGGCAATTAAGGTAAAATTTGTAAATAATGTGGACAATTTGATATCCTTTCGAGTATTTTACCCAGTGAGCATATTTCTAACATTTTTAAGAACATTTTGTTCTACTGACTTTTCTGATATATTTCGGTAATGTATTCCACTCTGTGGCACCGGAAAAGTCAAAAATTTTTTTGACCTAGGCAAGTTCTGTAATATTGTATAGGAAAATTGATGGCATTTCTTTCCGTAAATGTTCCATCAAATTTATATTTACAAATACTTTTCAAAGATAAGGGCAGCCTATCATTTTCATATTTGAGCTTGTGACATATGCTGAGAACCTTATAACGATACATGCGATTAACTCCTAGAAAACTCTCAAAACACTTAAATGAAAATTTAGGTGAGGGTTCTATGTGATGGCGAGTTCTATTCGAGAAAATGCGGTAGTCAAGCGAAAAAAGTTAACATAGCATGTTCATGAATAGAAATACATAGACATATTTAAATGCGCATAATATCATTGTATCTCTTGGTTTCCTGTAAATATCAACATGGTTTGTATTATTTTCATTTTTGAGTAAATAATAATGAATGCATGCAGGTTGAGGTAACTAGGTTATTAAAATGTAATGAAGGGGGCCTAAGTTGGAATTTACGATAGATTCCTTTAGAACCTCATGCTAGAATTAAAGCATCAATTAGGTTACAAGTAACATCTACATTAAGTTTTCAAAATTCTAAAATACAAATGTTCAGTCCACTTTCTGCGCTTTTTACAGGGGAAATGGAAAAGAAGAGAGGAACATTGGAGGGGAAGCTAGATGACAACGACGACACTATTAGGAGCTTCGGCTTCCTCGATTCCTCAGGGAACACTATCCGAACCAGAAATAGATGCACAGTCTCTTGGAACAGAAGAGGAGCCACTGAGAAATCCTGATACAGAGGTATGTTTTAGTCATAGAAAAAAGATAATTAGACTATGATGAAGGGACATCAATTCATTTTCAGCGAAATTAAATCTGCTCCTGATGCCTACTCTTTAAAAATAAAAGTTGAGAATCTTGTATGCCGGCATATTCTTGAACTGTGGAAAATCTAGGTTTATTTGTTTGCGATAGAGTAACTAGGAACATATTACAATTCCGTGCACAGTACTTTAAAGTATGGATGTGTGTTTGAGACTAAGAATACATTAATTTTCAATTATTTGTACAAGTGATGCGTTACAATTGTTTCTTGTTATACTGTTATATTGTGATGTTACTTGAAACTTGATAAATGTTAAATGCACACTCCTGCTGGCGTATTTTGCAGGCACTATGTACTAACAATCAAATTCTTCTTGAAATAAGGGAAATGAAGATCTTTTTGGAGGACATGAATAAGCGGATGGCTTCATTGGAAAAAGAAAATAGTAAGTTGTTAGTGTGAGCTGTATAACTACAGTGTAATTTAGTCACAGTGAGTTACAGTATACACATGTGCATGTAATTTCTCAAAACACCAGTTTTTTATATACTTTTATTGCGTACGATAGAAAGAATTAAATACATTACTTTCTCTCGATGGTTGACTTAAATTAATCACGGACAATTGATCTTATCTTACAGAAGCGAAAGGAAGCATCAAGACACTTGGTTCAAGTTCAAGACGAGACATCAAGTTCTTCAGCGGGGCCTGTAGTAAGTTAAAAGGCCGTACTGAATGAAACTAGCCTCTTTGTTCATAACTGCAGACTTCGCTCATCATTTAAAACTTAAAACTGCATCACATGCAATATTTCATCTTTCAGATTTTTAATGGAACGGATTTGATGTCCATCAGGGCGAATAGGCCCAGCATATTCGCCCTCCGAATTGCGGAGGAAATGTTCAGGGAGGATGAGCTAAAGATCAAGATAATATCTCCTTAAAGAAAGAGCCATGATGGGAGGCAGCCATTTGAGGACGATAACAGACTGAAAATTATGAAAAGTAAGGGATTTATCTTTCTAAACGCGGTAACGTGCCATCCATGTGGAATTTCCCATGTGTTTGTTCTCGTGTTTCTATTGTGTGATAATTCGTATTTGTATGTCCCATTCATATTATTTAAGGAACAATCGGGATCGTCTCTCTGAAAGATGCCGATCATGGTATATAAGGTGCAATTCATATAACGAGTAAATACAGATTTCGATAAAAAATCATTAGGACCATTTATTCCATTTAGGGCACAAGATCTCTTGTCAGTCGATGAGACACTGTACATCAATGTTTACGCAATAGAAATGAGAGAACGGTGATAATGAACATGTCGCTTATCTCTGTATCGTGGCGGCAAAGAATAGAATCTCGTCAGAGGATTTTGAGATTTCCTGTCGAATGTGGATATTTCACCGAAATTCGTGCATGCATCCTCAGGTCAAAGGTAAGATAGCCGGAATACTGTATACATGTACATACATGTATACTCACTGGTTGAATGAAGTGAACATTCGCCGAAAGAATCAATTCTAACTCTGAGTATCACCCAAGATTATGAAAACAATTATATATCATAGAACGATTTTGGTGTGGCCATGCTCAAGATTTTATTAGAACATGATTCATATTATCATCGGACATATGTACTATGATACCATGGGAACTTAAATTAATTACTGAGAGATATCTCACTTGTATGCATGCATAGTGCGTGATATCACAATATAGGTACAATAATAAATTAAAGTCTTCTCATTGCCTCCTAATGTTAGATCAAATTATCTCCAATTCAGTGTTTTTCATTCCATCAAAAACAATCCCATGCATGCGTATAGAAGAAAAAATTCGCACCACTGTAGCCTTGGCAAATCTGAAAATGACAATGCGATCAATACTTACATCATCTTTCCTACGTTTGTTAAAAAGCACTTAGTTCAACCATTTAAGAATGAAAATTTTCTTCACAATCAAAGCAAAGTCACTCTCCTTTGATACGATTCGTTATAAATCTCAAACTGTTCATCTATCCTATACGCATGGTACAACATTTTTTTCACCTATAAATTATTTCCTGATTATCTTTTTCAGAGGCCATAACTTTAAGATTTCGCAATGGACCCACCTGGGAAGAGGCAAAGTCTGTCGTAAATCAGCGAGGCTTGGATCTGAGGAGAAAAGAAAAACCAGAAAGACGATCTTGATTAATCACATATTCTGACATACCTGTCAAATACATGTTTTCAATACATGCATCCATGTGTTACCTGTCATTCCTTTTGATTTTATAGCCAAGCAGATGCGTTAAACCAAACTAATACACAACTGGTGCATTCACAGTTTTATCTCTGTATATATACATTTGGCCAGTTGATTTTTTTGTATTATGGAAGATATCAATAATGTTTCGTCTACAAGAGCAGCAAGAAGGATTTCTAAATTTACGGTACATGCATAAAGACATGCTTGCTTATTGCTGAGTCATTTTTGAAATTCTTCATGTTGCTGTTGTAGACGAAACATTGATATTTTCCATAATACAAGGCAATCAACAGACTAATCTTCCAAGATAACAAACTAATCTTCTAAGATAACAGACTAATCTTCCAAGATAACGGGTTAATCTTCCAAGATAACGGGTTAATCTTCCAAGATAACAGGCTAATCTTCCAAGATAACAGACTAATCTTCCAAGATAACAGACTAATCTTCCAAGATAACAGACTAATTTTCCAAGATAACGGACCTATCTTCCAAGTTTCTTCTAAGATTTCTACTAAGTCTTGCAAAGACATGGCAGTAAATCTTAAAAGAAGCTTAGAAGATTTGTAAGTCTCGATTCACTGGGACGCTCTCAAACAACGGTCGATGTCACCAATGAGTTCGGGGCCAAAAACGTCGGTGCAGTCCTAAACGTGTACAAAATTTTGGCACAGCCAAGCAGTTCTTCAACAAAAAGAATGCATCATTATGGTGAAGGATGCTCAAACGTTTGCGAAAATTAGAAAACACTTGTATCTGGGAGGAGAGAGTACTGCACATAGCAACGTTTCCAATAGGGCTACCAAGAACTGACATTTCGTCTTTTGGGGTCTCACAAATATCAGGACATACATGACGGAAGGAACTAAGGATTTCTTGACGTACATGGGAATCAGGATCGCAAATAAAAATCTCACATTTGAATGGATTTAAATGCAAGCCCAGCATCTCAGTTGCAGCTTTAAAGGCAGAAAAATCTCCTAAGACTGTACACCAGTGGTCACCTAGAGTAGCGTCATCAATATAGCCAATGTGGAAGCGAGATTTCAGACGGTAAAGATCTTTATTAAGGCCTAAACAGAAGCCAAAAACGGCTAAGGGGTCGCCTTGCTGAAATCCTTCGGATGAGGAAAACGTTTCGTCACCAAAACTTAAAATGGAGTCATTTTCATATGACAATGTAAAAAGGGCAAAATTTCAGGAGCCTCCTCAGATATGCGAAAAGCAACGTGGTCTCGGCGCATTGTGTTAAACGCATTAGAAAAGTCAAGCTTAACAATAACATCGCCGGGGTTTGCCTTTTCTACGAAACTCCGTGAAGCATGAAAAGCGGCTTCAGCACCACCCGGCACACCAAAACCGGTATGGTTAGGTGAAAAGGCGCCTGAAAAATGTTTGCTTACAGTACGCGTAGCACATTTGGCACATAACCGTCGAACAGTCTCGCCCATGGCAATAGGGCGCACACCACCTTCTTTCTTATTAAACGCCGTGACTGCGGCTCCAAAAAGCACAGGTTGAACAGATGAGGGGACATTCCCGGCAAGAATACAATTTACAATATCAGTAAGAGAAGCCTCAAAAAGACCTTTAGCGTCACATGCTTTGGCTGAAAGGGCATCCTTGAGGTGTTGGGGACGCAGCCCGGAGATGCCGCCGGAGGATCTAAGCTTGAAGGAGTCTACAGCCGAACGGACTTCCTACGCGTCGATTTGAAGAGGAGGTACGTCAGTAACGGGGAACGCCTTCCGGTTGGTGGGTCGAGGGGTATTTCTGTCGAAGTTTCTGGAGTGTCTCGGTGTTGAAAGGGGCTATGGAGTCGGAGCTACTGACGAGTCGAACCGCGCCCTTTACGTCACCGTCGTCCAGCTTCCTAGAAACAAGGGCAGACAACCGGGAATCCCTGTTCCTCGCATTCCTGCTTCCCGTCTTATGTGAGTCAACAGGAGTGGCGAGGGACAACAAGTCGGAGGATGACAGAAAAGCGGAACATTGTTTATTAACAAGGGAGGCCAGGGACTTTCCACGGCGGTGACGGCCTCTATCAGGCTGTTTCAGGCACAAAGATGGCGCCAACAAGAGACGACGCCAATGGGAAGGCATACAGTCCTTCAATGTGAGTGCCCACTGGACACGAGCACCTCGAGGCACGAATCTAAGGATGCGACCTTTAACAGAACGAATATCGGTCAAAATGCTTGCAGAATTGGGATTATTACAGGGTTGACTAGGATTAGCAGTCTCATACAACGGGACTTTTACCTGAGGTGTAGAAGACGAGGGGGGAGGTTCATCCGACATTTGACAACGAGAGTCAAGTGGGCCATGAACGAAAAAGCGGCCGCACTTGCGAAGGCGGACCTCCTTACTACAGGAAGGGCAGCAAGCCCGGCGATCTTCCTCCTTCGTCTCAGGCATATCAGACAGAAGCACAAAATAGTGACCAACGAAATATCAGGCAAAGAAACACGCTCCAAACAGGCTAAGAAGGGCAGACTGAAATCCCCAGAGGAACAACCAGAACCAACGAACAACACTAGGAAATAGAAAAAAGCAGCAACCCTTCCTGGAGGGCTACTATAAAATAAATGGAGAAAAAATAAAGGAACAAAATGGACCAAAGTCCCAGGAAACCGGCGATGGTTGGATGGCCCGACGGACAGTGATCGCTAAGCGAGTCCACCCGCGACCCCAGTAACCAGAAAAAAACAAGAACTTACTCACTCCCTGAAGATACACGCCGCAAAAAAAGGGTAGAGTATACAGGGAAGCACACAGGCGAGGCCCTAGCCCTCGATAGTCGGAGGAAGACAAACGAAAAAGGCTGAACAGACAAACTAGGAAGAAGTAAGACAAACAGAGAACTGGGAGAGGCAAACGAAACCAGATGTATATTAAAATAATGAGAGAAATAGAAAAGAAAAGTGGAGAGCAAGAACAATAAGGTAGTGGGCAAGAACACAAACTCTACCTACACGGAGAGATACCAAAAACACCAGAGACAACCGGACGAAACAGACGACAACCTCAGAAAAGCAGTAGACACACCCTAAGAAGCGGACGAACACAGATACCTTTAAGGGGCAAGCGGGTGACCAATCTCCTCCGGCCGAAAGCAGACAGAAAAAGGAAGGAGGACCAGCTACCAGGAACGACAAAAGCAGTTCCGGAGACCTGCCTCCTTCAAGCCCGAAACAGGCACGAAGCACGGAGGAGAGAGACCAGACGCTTGCAGGAATAAAAAAAAACTGACAACTAAGGAAAAAAGAAGGTAAACCGGTTGAGCAGTCTGCTCGCACAAACGTCCGAAGGCCAACAAAAGGAGGGAGACCAGCTACCGAGACCAAAGAGGTCAAGGAGACCTGCTGCCCTCAAGAGGTCTGAAGGACCAAACAGGAGGAGCAGACTACCCACGCCGGAAGCAGGCACGAGCACTAGAAAATAAGCGGCAGACGCACAAAGAAAATTTAATCGAATTGCAACTAAAATTTTACATCATCAGTGAACTGACATTGCATTTTACTGACAATCAATTTATTGTTATTACTTTATCGCTAGCGATGACGCAAAACAACAATAAATGATTGGTTGAAGAATCCTAGGTTACTTAACGTACTCTAGTATACCCTGGGCCATAGAAATTGATAACAATAAAACCTCTAGAATGGAAATAAAGCTTCATGTAATACACAATAGTGGCACAAAAATCGCACGCATTTTGACTTAGATTCGCTTGTCAACGGCTGTATGATTGGGTTAGAATCAGTCACATGTGCAAATCTAAGCTTTTCATTGGTGGTTCATGCCCCAACTTAGTTCCCCCGGATGTGCCGCGACCTTGAGTCAATTTCCATTCTAGTCAACTTCAGTTAAACAACAATCTATTTCTATGCCCTAGGCACGCGTTGCACTCAATTTCCAAGTGCTGATAATACAGGCACCTTCACTGCAAGTACTAGTGTAATTAGAATGTCCAGATACTAGACAAGTCACGCATCAAAGTTTGAAATTCTGGATGAGCGAATGTAAAACGTCCAAGTCTTGCGATTCGTAGCCTAACATTTTCAGAGCATTGGAATCACAGAGATAAAGTGCTTTGTCTGCGTTGTTTGGTCTAGAGATGACATTTTTTTAATACTGATGGTCACGCCTAGAACTAGTCCCGAGGGGCAGAAAGATCCATTTTCCATTAAACGCAATGTATTTTCAAGCCTGAATTCTGACGACTTAAATCATTGACACTGCATTGAATGTACACAGTCAGTAAATTTAGATCGTGAGGAGTCGAACGTTATGAATAATATTTCCATTTGATGAATTTATCACGGCGAAACATCGAATCAAAGATAGGAACGATTGATTTGGCAGACGTTCAGTCTTCAATGTGATAACGCCAGCTCGTGTGTTCCATAATACAACTTTCCTCACGCGCACATTTGGCCAATCACGTAAGCTAAAGGGAGACGACTATCTCCTCATGTTACTACTATCGCATACAATGGCTGAGATAGAATCGCGTCGCCTCTAGAGTAGCAGCGATAGACGAATTCATCTCTGTGATTAGAATGAACATTGAAAATTGATGATAGGTTGTTCATTTGAAAACAATTTTCTTAAATATATAAACGAGATGGCTACTTTCATCTGATCTAAACCTACTCCAACCCTATCCACACCAGGCAATGATGCATTGATATCTTGAGGAGAGTGTTCGCCCCCTCCTTAAAGTGCTGCTCAGCATTGCATGAAAATCACTGTTCAACATACTTTGTGTGTGAACTTTGCAATGGTGGTGTCAATTGATAAAATCAGCAATTTTGACAGAATTCAGAGATTTTCGAAATTTTGCCAGATTTTGGCTGTACACGATGCCAAAAGGTTGAGTGCAATGATGAGTTACATATGAATCCACAAATAGATTGACGGGATACATTTGTGTAATAAATACAGCTCAAATATGTTTATATGAGGTGTGGAGCATCTTAATCCAAGAGTAACCATTCTGAAAGGTTTGTGAAAGGGTATTCTACAGTTCTAGATAGGTTTGCTAGAAGGAGACAAAGTACAACTTACAGAAAACCAAGCATTTCAAATAACATGTATCAGGAAAATACACAAATATGACTGCTTAGATTCACCATTGCTATGAACACTTTAAATGAGTATTATTCACATCACATTTGAATTTCAAATTCGCTATTATGTCTATCTTTTAAGATATAGTCATTCTATGCATGATTCACAAACTGATATTAATAGGATAGTGTACTCATATGGAAACTCGATACACTTCGTTGAAGTTATCACATAGCATGTTATAATCAAAAGTGGCATAAAAGCTCTGACCTTCAAAAAAATTATTTCTTAAGTATCAGATCAAGCGCAACGATTTTTTTTGGTAGTGATATTGAAAATATGCAAAACTTAAATTTCACAAACAGTCGAATCAATTTTACGAAGACCACAACAAAATGACAACGCCCTTTCTCGATGTGGATAGGGCTATGTCAAAACGCAGGCCCATTTCGTAGGGAAAACATAAAATGTGAAATGAATTAGCAATTTCTCCTGGGAGATGAAAATAGTATCAGTTCACTATATTTTACGATTACTGAGGATACTAGACATCCACTTACCGAGTTTGAGTCCAATTCCGACATTGCTTTCTGAAAGATGGCATATTTGACAGGATTGATGTTGCAAAATGTGATGGATGGCATCACTGTGGGAGTGGTGATCTCGATTGATTGGTCGACTTGAGCAGGATAACTGTAGAACTTTGAGACAAGCTCGTACACTTGGTAGATCATGAATGCTGCAGATTTAAGATAATTTAATCACACCTGTGGTGAATTACACACTCTGTAAATCATTTATTGATTGTGGCTTCGAATAGTGTATCCTGTTTCATCAACGGCCAATTTGGACAATGAGCACAGATATCAGTAGGTTGAAAACATCAGCCGACCAATTACCTGCATGTGTGAACGTCGGTATGTGAGCATGATTTTTGAAAATACATTACATGCTAAGACAAGTAACCTGGTAATTGAAAAATTTACATTTATCAAATCTCAATTGATGTGTAAACACCGCGAGACATATTTCGGCCTGTTGCGCCTCATCAGTCGTGGGTAGGTTCGAACCAGTGACTTTGGAGCTAGAGGGCGTGCAAGTATACTCTCTAACCACAAGACCACCGGACCATCGGCTGCGAGCGTGAATTAGCCATGAAAGCACTGCTTTAGTGCAAGCACGTGGAGGGCGGATTTCTTTCGGATATGTCGCGTTTTGAAAAAGTGGAAAGTTCGAAGCTCAAATCCACCGAATTGAAATCGAATTGGGCTAAACGACGTGAACATCACGTGGAGAGTGCCTCAGGTAACATGATTCGGAGCGTATCTCAATGTCACTAAAAAAAGTAGTCTGGCGCTTTGAAAAATCACTTCGAGTTTGTCTTGACCAGGGCATGAGGGATCCTTCTCGTTCTACAACAGCGTCTCATTTTTAAAGGTATATAATGTATACTCTGTATAATAATTATGTACATACATTATATTCCTCATATTATAACATGCACATTAATATTATGAATATTAATATAGATGAATAACAACTGAGTATCAGAATAGATCATCTTCAATGCAGAAGGATTGCACTTTATATTTCGTCAACAAATGAGAGGTATCATGAGCATGAAAGGTACTGAAGCACCTCTTCACAGGCTACAAATACTCAGAAAGCTAAGTTGTTGTCTGATGTGTGAAGGAACCATTCATTAGATCAGATTGGCTGCGAGAAAATTCACTGTTGTGAGTCTTCTAAATACCGAATAAGCCGGGAACACGATATCCTGACTTTGATAGGGATTCCCTCTTTTGGTCAGATGGGATGGACAGAAAGGCCAGATCACTCAGTCGATAATTTCTTAAGTTAAAAGTGTGAATGATCAGACGAGTCTTCGGCGTCCAGCGCCTTCAAACGGTTGGTGGTAACACCCGGTAATGCAAAAGTTTGACACATAAAATCAAATTATGTAAAAGGTAGTGTGCATGTATATGCTGCATCCCAACTATCAAATGATCCAGAAATTAGAAATGAGAACTTGGCAGAGTTTGACCGGATTCTAGAACGAAATCAATACAGCGAAAAGGAAAGCAAAATAAGTGATAAAATATAAACTTCAAATAAAAGAAATAATAAAAGTAAAGAAAATAATTTTCAATTCAAACTGCCATACATTAATGACCGATGCAATCGCAAAATAAACAAACTTATTAAAAAATGTGATTTACCGGTACGTTTTATTAACGAGTATAGTCATCAATCGGTCAACTACCTTAACAATAATAAGAAAAATCATGCTCTTGTAATACAGTTTTGTAGTGATTTTAGGAACAACTAGTACTCATGCCGAGACCGATTCATCGCTTATCAATTTACGTGTATATGTGTTCAATGCGAAAAATTTATATATAAGAAAAATTGCCCGCATGTTGAAACCTAGGCACCAAGAGACCATCGATTATAATAGCAGGCCATAAAAGTAATAGTATAGGGTATCCAGTTTACGACGCTCGGATTTAATTCTGCTGTGATTTCTAACATTGCATGCATCATCTTAATTTATTCTTTTGAGAGACTACAAAGATCTGCGATTTCATTTCCTATAACTAATTTGCAAAATCATCTACACAAAGATCCTGTATAATCATACTTTGTTAAGAGTTTAAGATTTAAGAGTGACAAATCAAAGTGCTGAACAGTAGCGTTTGCAATGAATCCCAAAAATTCTCAGTTTGATCCAAAACTTTGTGTTATTAGTTATGAAAAACAATATCCTTTAAATGCTCCCGTGACATTCCTGACAAACTCGAACTCTTTGAAGAAAGTTGTCAATCACCTTTTGGCACAAGTCCGAGTTTATTTCACCAATGACTCGTCTATTCTCATGTTTCATTGAGGAACTGTTCTTGGGTCATTAGCGTAGACACGAGATTTCACGAAGCCCCATAAGAAGTCACATGGGGATGAATCGCACGATCGTGGTGGCCAATGAAGATCACCATTGCTCGAGATCAGGCGTCCTGGAAATTTTTTGTTGAAGCAACTGAGTTGTCTCGCGGGCTGCGTGACAAGTTCCTCCATGTAGTTCAAACCAGATATCATCAACATCTAAAACATGCAGTTCAGGACAAGGGAAATGCGTTATCATGC
Organism: Prostheceraeus crozeri; assembly: GCA_907163375.1. Lineage (NCBI taxonomy): Eukaryota > Metazoa > Platyhelminthes > Polycladida > Euryleptidae > Prostheceraeus > Prostheceraeus crozeri. The sequence continues at coordinate 80,353 of CAJQUW010016128.1, forward strand.
TCCAATATTCATAGCCGTTTACAGTGAGAGCATTTCCATCACCATCCTAAAAAAAATACGGTGCGATCACACCACAGCCCAAATGCCACACTAGACAGTGCATCTTCTTGAGTGTAGTGGATTTTCTTTAATTATTTGGGGATTTCTTGCAGCCCAGATACGGCAGTTTTGCTTCTTAACGAACCCATCGATGTAAAAATGAGCTTCATCAATGAATGAAATTTTCTTTGCAAACATTGGACCCAATTCTTAATTATAAAGGACCTGAATGGCATGTTGTTCATGGGTGTAGTGATCTCGGACTTCCAGTTTCTGTGCGGCTTGAACTTTAAGTGGGTGAAAATGCAAATCTTTCTTCAAACTATGTCCAATGTGCTTCTTGACATCTGCAACTGTTGTGAGCAATGACGTACAGATGTTTGGGATTGGCAGGCCAGCTACACTTCTCCTGATGGCATCGAATTTCTGAAGAATTTCTAATGAATCACCATAGAATGGGCACCAAGGTCCCCTGACTTAACTCCTATGGATTTTTATTTTTGGGGCCACCTCTAACAAATGGTTTACTCTACAAGAATTTCAGATGACCATCTTCGCCAGCAGATAATTCGTGGGTGCAATCACATAGATGGAAACAGCAACTTACTTGATAAAGTTTATGGGAATTTTGAACATCGACTGGAGTTGTGCATCAACGCAAATGGCGATCATTTTAAACATTTGTGATTGTATCATCGTGTGTAACGTGTCATCAGTTCCTTAGATAAGCCTGTTTTAAATAAAGTAGCGTTTATATAATCAAAATTGTCTTAAATGTTTTGGTGCGCGACTGTTATATGACTTGTATGACTCTCCACCCTGTATATCGTAAGGTTTTGTCGAACTACTAGCCTGATTTAAGTCTGAAACTAAGAGATTCAGGTCCCAACATTATTTCAGACACAGTCTCTGTACAAGGTTGCATGATTTTCACTTCTCTATAATCAAGCTCAAAATGTAGTGATCAATGATATAATAACAATATTATAGCTTTTCAAAAAACCGTGAAAGGTTTGAAGATGTTGAATTCCAACAAAAGCACAGGATCAACCAAATATATACAGTGCATAGGCACACCCAAATCGTTTAGTCTGATAATAGGAAAATCTGAAATGTGCAGAATTTCCTTGAAATTTTGAATTCAATTTGTGAATTGTTAGTTATAGTTTGAAGACTTAGGATAAACAAACACCACCAATGAATTTACCACTCCCAAATTTACCAATCCTTGAGGCCCTGTCGAAAATGTTCTCTGGATTATCAAATATCTTATATTAGTTGACGCGTTTTCAGTCGAACACTCTAATCGAATTTCTGATGTGGTATCCATGTATTCTTGATTTTGGCCCCTATGAGTTCAAAAAGCTTCCTTACGAATACTTTATATTTTTTTATTATTTGGTTATTTCGACTATATTATCATCCATTCTACTCAGAAATGCACTACAGAATTTACCGTTTATTCATCCGACTAGTAGCCTACTTCTAGATATCCAAGTAGCATCTTTAGAAATCCAAATAGCACTTTTCAAAGTCCAACTAGAACCAATAGATATCCGACTAACATTTTGAAAGGTCCGAGCTTTGAAATTAAAGTTCATTTTTTGAAATTAATCAGATAATATTATTTTTCAGTTTTTCTACACACAAAAATTAATTAATAAAATAATTGATGCAATTTACTAATTAATTTCTGTGCGTAGAAAGACTGAAAAATAATATTATTTAATTAATTTCAAAAAATGATATCAAAGTCTTTCTCTACAAGATCTATAGAAATTGCTAAACAAATTAAAGTTTAGTAAGTTTATTGTTAGTTCTAGGATTGAAATTCAATTGGCCAAGTAAAATGTTAATTTGCCTATTAATTGAATACGTTTTCACGAGTATTCGATCCTGTTGGTCATTACATACCAGTACTTATTAGATTCAAAATTCCTCAAACTAGGCCCATACAACAGCAATCCATATTCGAATCCAAATCCAGATTATATCCAGAATATTTTTTATCACGCTTCTAAAATTTACATCTTAATTTATGGATTTGAATGTCTATGAGGTAAATAAAGTCAAAAATTTCATTTTGCTAATCGGAAGTTTTCAATCCGTTTCATGAAATTTGAATTGAAATGGCTGTATTGAATTTTTGAATGAATGAACCTCCATAAATATCTGTTTTATGTCATTGATATTAACAGCAGCATTGTCATTTAATTGTACTTAATGAACAATTTTCATTAACAGATCATGATAAAGAGATTGTAGATACAATATTTCTTGTAGATGGTGGATATATGGTAAGAATCAATGCCTATTTCAATTTAATTAAGTTATAGAATTTTTGTTTTAAAACTCGGATTTTTCAAAGTGTTAGTCGGATATCTATTAGTTCTAGTCGGACTTTGAAAAGTGCTATCTGGATTTCTTAAGATGCTACTTGGATATCTAAAAGTACTAGTCGGATGAATAAGCGGTAAATTCTGTAGTCAGGCCTAAAATAGTTAACTAAAATAACTAAAAGCACTGTAAATGCATAAAGTCAGCCAAGTAGGCCCACTTCACACGTACCCGCATGAAATATTCCTACTAACCGATACAAATGGACTGTACATTACTTGTAGCAATTGTATCGCTATCAAGTGGATCGTCAACAGTGTTTAGTCTATACAGGTGCATTGGAACATGTGTGATTCTGATGTATATTCCAGCATATTGCTCATGCGATGCTGGTGATTAGTCATCCTGCGTGGGAGCTGGTCAATACAGTAGGCCTAAGTACATTTATCCGTGTTTGAAATTAAACTGCATGTGCATATGTGCGAGAATCAAATACAGAAATTTCAACCAGGCATGTTTTCATCTTATCTTACATGTACATTATATCACACAATCTGATTCCTAATCAAGATGAGAAATCTAACATCATTCAACAAGCATAACTATATTACCTACAAGTGTTAAACATACATTATCTTAATTTCTATTTCTCACTTTGCTTTAAAACTCTAAAGTCTTTGTTGTATGAATCAGTTTCTTTAGAAATTTCTTTAGAATGTTATCATCATGTCTGGCATTACTGTTATCATAACTATGAAATCGTACAATACATGCAAGAAAAAATTATGAGCTCTATTGGAGCCTCTCGCATTTTCATGGAAATTCCCACAACTGAAATTGCCATTCCCATCCCAAGGGAAATCCCACTCCCCCGGCAAGTCTGGCAATTATTCGTGATTGCTTTTATGCCCAAAGTACCAACACAGTCATGCAAGAGTGCTGCTAAAGTCGTTCTCATTATTTTTCAGTGAGAGCAGAAATGTGATTTCACATTTTGTGACCGACCTTAATCGCCACATGATTTGCTTGAGTTGTAACTCAATACAGGATTTTTCGAAGACTACATGAATGCGTCATGACCACAAAATCCATGTCAAAAATGAAAAGTAGTTTGAAAATGATCGTTTGATGATTATCTTCAGTATAGAGCCAAAGAAACGGAAAATTATGCAAATTAAATTCAATAATTCTATGTATCGTATGAGGATCTGCCATTCTGAAGAACCGGATAGCGTCATTGATCCTTTCATGCTCGAAATTCTAGTCTTCGTCTATTCTGACTTGGCTTAATGTTTAGTTTGTGGAGGGAGATTGTCCCACAGCGGTTTGCGTTGTAAACATACCTCAAAGCGGCGAGGGATACAGTGAGCTCATTTTTCAGGGGTGGTGAGCCTTGAAAGACCTTGCTTTTTCGAAGCTCAAAACAGCCTTAGTTGAAAGGTCACCAGAAAAGGTGGCAGTGGATGTGAATGGCCCTCGCAAAGCTATTCTAACAAATTTACTCACCAAAGCTTGAAAGAAGTAGCAAAGTCCAGATAATACGTCGGAAAATGCCTTTGCTGTTGGCGATGTTTGGGAATCCATGCATCCCCGTCCCTGTCATGAAACTCAAGAAGCGCCCTCTCGAGTCATCAATGGACGCCTCTCCTGAGGCCATTCCAGACAGCTCCGCCTGCATCACGAGAAAAAGACCTTCAGTTGCTTCCTGAGACGTCAAAGGAAAATCTAGCCAGCAGCGATATTAATCTACAAATTTACGAACGAAATTCATAATTCTCTCAAGTTTACACTCAAATATTGAGTATTTGTTGTCATCGTTTGACTCTGTTGAGTCGTCATGGTAAGAGATATTTGCATTGCACAAGAAGTGCTGGGAAAGTTGTTCCGAAGCGGATGAATTCATTGCATAGGAATTGGGATGGTCTTTATTGACGCCATTCTAAACAATTTGTACAATTCATTTCCTGAAAATCTCTCTTCTGGTATTGACCTCTTATTCAGTTGATAATCTATGGGAATACAGTTGCAGTGAGGATGGCGCTCGCATCTCATCCAATCTCATGCGGGTGTTCAAGTGATAATTAATGTGCAGACCATCCATTCAAAACACTTTGATTTCAGCCATAGAAACAATCATAGTGCAATAAGAATCCAACGAAAATGCACACTGAGGAGAATAAAGTATCGTTTGTTTCAATAGCTGATAATGGTTAAGTATAAATAGATAATGGAGGAGGAAGCACAAAGAAGTGTTCAATTTTTTCCAATTTTCTTATTCTGTTTCATTAAACAATCTTTTGAAAATGTGCATGACATGAGCGACATTGGTCTGAAGTAATTGACACCATTATGCTGTTTCAGATTTTTCAAATGACATTTGCCAACCTGTTATCTCCGAGATTAGTAGTAAGTTACAATACATGCATTTGAATTTATTCATGATGCAATATTTCACAGTAACCTGATATGTTCTTCATTCTAATGCTCTAAACTCTGGAGAAAACAGCAACTTTGCATAAGTTGACAAACGATTTTTAATAGCTTGTCACACCGGCGCTGTGGCCTTGTATTGGAGTGCTCTCTCTGCTTCCAGGAGACCTGGGTTCAAACCTTGGTGGGGTCAAACCTAAAACTTTCACAATTGGTGCACTCTGCATTCTTACTAAACACACAGCACAAAAAGAATGAGAGTGGATAAATAACAAGGTGGCCACATGAAGAGAGGCTCCTTGCCTGATGTGCTTTCGATTATAAACAAGGTTCATTTATTTATTTAATTTCCTTAACCTTTCTTTAATCAATTTCCGAATGTTTTCTTTGTCTCTTTCTGACTAATTACTTACGTGTCAATTACGTATATTGCATGAGAGGCAGCATTGTTTTCAATGCAGCTGTGATGACTGAGAATATCAATTTTCGGGTGAATTTCGAATTTTTCATAAAATTCGGGCAGTGGGTAGCGCGCTTAGTCCACCAACGTACCGAGATTCCGCGCTGAAGACGCTTGATGCTCGTGGTTTGATCATGTATTTGTAGATTACACAGAATGTACATGTAATGATCTTGCAACTTAACTGTGCTAGGAGTTTGACAACTTAACTGTGCTAGGAGTTTGAAGGAATATTGTTTCTTTATCCTTCATCATCGTGAAATAATGCATTCTAGAAAGCTTGTCTTAAACTAGAACAGATTAAGTCATCAAGCTAACTCGATTTAGAATTATTGCAGTGAGTTCTTGTCAACACGAGAATAAAACACGACTCCAATTGTCAAAGCACGAGCACGAATACGAATGATAAGGTTCAACACGACACGAAACACGATCGGGTTCGTGTCACGAACGCACACCTGTAGCATGCATGAATGAACAGTAAATGACTCAACAACTGGAAGCCCGATCCCTTTAAAGTCAGGAAACTTGCAGTCATTGTTTCTTGCCGCTTCACTGAAGGAGCCGATGAAGTGAACTTCTTTGATCATCTGGAACGTGAAAGTGCTGCTTCGCACGAAGTCATCATCATCTTAACCGATGAGAATGCTTCTCTCACGAGACCCTCACCCGACGATGAATTACAAACAGTGACAAGCAATTCCATCGTACAGATCTGAAACGAATGTTGATGACCAACGATTACCACACCTATGCATATCCATCAACCGAAACATGTTGCCGAAACATGTTTTCCTCACAAGCGAATTTAACTAAATGGACATATTCACAGGGCAATCGATCACTTTCTCATCTCGTGGGGATGAGAGAACAAACTGCCTTCTTCACAAACTGACTTGTCTACAGGGGCACACAGGTAGCCAACACCGACCATCCTGCCTCGGGGATTATGGTGGTTGTGACTATTCGAAAGCGCTTGTCTGATCAAAAAACTGCTTTTTGGCAAATTGTCATTGTGAAAGTCTGCGGGTTGATGCCGTGGGATCATCTTGCACGTTTGCCGATACACTTGTTGTTACTTCGTCGCTGGCAGCTGTTACTGTAACAGGTCTTCCAGAACGTGATCTGTTTGCAGCAAGTGATCAAAATTCCAAAAGCTTTTCTTTCCAATGAATTAATGTTGTTCACGGAGGGGCTGGCTTTGTTGCATTTTTCTGTAAATTTTCGGCGGCAGAACTCGATGTTTCCATTTCATCTTCTCGCTGATCGAGTAATCCATTTTGTGAAAATGAACAACGGGCTCTAGGTATAGCATTGCCTCTCTGTATAAACATAACGAATTTTTTGAATTGAAGCATCCATCAAACTGTACACTTCTACTTCATGATGTATCTGTGGAAACATCAAATAGATATCTAGATTAGTGAGCCATCATCTGGTTTGACGATTCTTGACAATTCATTTCAAAATCATAAATATTCACCATATAGCAGTCGACAAAAAATTGTGCGATTGATTTGTTGATTGTATTTATCGATTTCGTCAAATATTCTGCCAACTATCATGACAAATAGATTGTTGATCCATATTTACATGTAAATAACTTCAGATGCCACTTCCATTTATTGAGTGATTATATGACATTTCCATTGATGTGAAAGTTGTGTTTAATTACAATGATTTATCATTAGTATTGAGTGGATGTTAATTTTGTGCTAAGGTAAATTTTGTGGTGATGGCAGATATTCCATGTTAGTGAGTGTGAAATCATGGATTCTTAATGCGCCAGTTGATTTCTTTTCATGATTCACTGTTTGAATATAGAATTCACGCACTTGTAGACCTAGTATGACGTGCATTTTCTCTTCAGAACGCCGTCTACAAATGGCTATGATGCAATGCGACAAAGACTAGCCATGCTTTTGTTAGTGTTTTTCGGCAGGGACAACACTGTAAAAGTTAAAAGAAATCAAGATATCATCAAAGAAATCGTTGAAGGTGTGAGACGGTGACACAAAAGGACGATTCCTTCAGACCTCGGGCAAGTTGCTGCAAAGATAATGGCCCGTATGCATAAAAAGTAACTAGTAGAAGTAACTTCCATTTCACCAAGTTTGTACTAGCAAGTATATACTCCGATGCATTTTCTTATGCATAAGAAGTAACTTCCAAGTCCGTACTTCCTAGTAAATACTCGTAAGTATAAACTAGACAAATTCGTATGCATAAAAAGTAATTTCTAGAAGTTACTTCTCAAATGAAAGTATGTACTAGATCAGAACGAGTATTTACTACCTCATTTTCCTAGTAAGCCAAATAGCAACCTAGCAAGACGAGAATTGCACACCATTGGCTAATTGTGTCATTTTAATGAAAGGAAATGCACCTAAATTGATCTGTTCTTTGAAAACTCACATAAGTGATAATTCTATTCGTGAAAGCGGTATGGATCTCGTGACTATATACATTCGTCGCCATATTAGAAGAGAACGATATTTTCGTGATAGACTGAATCCTTTGGAATATTACACTGACTGTGAATTGCAGAAATTATTTCGTTTTAATCGAACCAATATCCTTTTAATAACTCGTGTTCTGAAAGACAAAATTGAGAATAGCACTGGACGAAATTATTCTCTTTCATGTTTACATCAGGTGTGTATTGCTCTTCGTTTTTTCGCGACTGGTTCAATGCAACTAAGTTTGGGAGCATGGATACATGTCGAACAATGTACAGTAAGTCGTGTATTATGGAAAGTCACTCGTGCAATTATCAGTAGTTATCCGGATACTTTTGTCACCGACTGTGAGCAAAACAAAGTTAGATTTTTTGAAAAGTTTGGAATACCTAATACATTTGGTGTCATCGATTGTACTCATATTAGGATACAACGGCCCCAAGATTACTATCATCCTGAAGAATATCTGAACAGAAAGAATTGCTATTCTATAAACGTACAATCAGTCTGTGATAGTGATTGTATTTTTACGGATATCGTTGTTGCGTGGCCTGGAAGTGTCCATGACAGCAGGATTTTTAAGAACTCCACTTTGTACGACAAACTGATCACTGGTGAAACCAAAGGACTCCTACTTGGTGACAGTGGTTATGCTCTTTCTCCATTTCTTTTAACCCCATTCTCAACACCTCAAACATCAGGAGAGGAGCATTTTAACAAGGTCCACAAGAAAGCGCGTTGTACAATAGAACGTGCATTTGGCCAATTAAAGCGAAGATTCCATTGCATGGGAAGCATCTTGCGATGCAAGACAGATCGTGTGACATCGGTCATCACTGCTTGTTTTATACTGCACAATCTTGCAAAACGTTTTCATGAAATTGATCTGGACGACTCAGAAGAACTTCATTTAGAGGAAGAGGATGCCGAGTCTGACGAAAATCTATCGACAAGTAATGATGCCCATATTCGTCGCTTGGGAGAAGCTAAACGCCGTGAGATAATGGAGTTTCTGTTGCTGTGAATATAATCATGTTATATATGAGAACTAAGAAATTTGTCGTCGTTATGTACGCTTCCTTGTTTAAATTACAGTTATTTTTTTAACATAAAGTACCGGTACCTTGTTGTTTCTTGAACTATATTTTTAAGACAAAGATCATGTGATAGAAGAAATGAACCAATAATTAACTTAGACTTATTATCTTAATTTAACATAGTTTGAGTATTCGTCAAAGACTACAGAAAAAAATAAAATACGATAAAATTGATATTCCATCTATTTATTCGTACTGATCGATATTAGATAACCCGAGCATAAAATCAGCTAACTAAAAAGACTACCGAATGAAAACAATGACCTTTATAAAATATCAATAATATTGTTACGGTACAGAAACAGTTACTCATACATTCACGAGTCAAAAAGGAGTGTTTTCGTCGTAAATATCTCGCAGATAAGAATATTCTTGTGATACAATAGTTTGCGTTGATGCGTCCACCTTTCCTTTCACTTGACTTCGAAGCAGTTCTATCTTCAGTCGAAGTTTCTCCCGCTGAAGAATCAGTACCTCGCGATGTAGATCGTCGATAGGTTCGACGGCCTTTCTCTTTGTAGACCTTTGCTCGATATCCTCTTCCCCTCGATTTTCAATGTCTGGAAAGTGGAGATAGGTTGATAAATATAATGAACGGAGCCTTTTTATACATGTAATTATATAGTGTATATCATCAGTATATGTATATATTCCTATATGATTTATTCTTTAATTACTAAAACAAACTTTAGTATTTGTTTTGATCCACAAATTGTACATGTATAGGCTACATGCATTTATTTCGTTGGTTCCCATTATCATCCACATATTGTAATAGAGTACAAAGTTGGATGCATTTTCGGCTTTTATCAGTCATTATGTTGAAAATGTAAAATCTAAAACTGCAGTTGTTTTCCGCTTACAACAAGGCTTCAGATAATCTTTTCAATTTCAAACATGATCCATTGTTGTAGAAGTTATCAATGAAATTCAGTTTCTACATCATATTACTGAGTCGTTTTGAGCTATATCGCGTGATTGCAATAGTAAAAGTTGCAATTAGGCCTACTCGTACATAGATGTTTGGCCAAGTCGGTCAGATATTCCTGCTTTAAACAGCTAGCAGTTTTCAGTAAGCTTATTTGAAATTTCTTAAAGACGGAGATTCTAGTTGGTTAGACATCTCAAATAATTTCTATCCATAGAATTATTATTGCAAAGATAACGGTGTGCAAACCGAATAATTTGCCATGGGGATAAATCAGATAGATAATTTCCGCGGCCCGCTGAAAATCCGCGGCCAGGTATGTGGGTACTATGGAGGTACCCAAACTTTAATGTAAATACATGTAGGCCTAAGTATAAATCCGGATTATATTAATGAGTTAAAAGAAGGATAAAATAACTTACTTTTTAGAGACTGCTCATCATCTGGTGGAAGCTCTAAGTTCTCCAGATCCACTCCGTTCTCCATAGCTCCGACAACCTTGGTAATTTTAGGATTTTGCTCACCTAGAATTCTCCACACCAATCTATCGTTCTCACTCAACTCTTTCGATGGGCCCCCTCCAGTCTTCTTGACATCCTTTAACTTCTCCTTCAAGCGTTGCTGGACATTGTTCCACTTTTTTTGTAATTGCTCAATTGCAAGCGACTTTCCCGTTCTTACCACCAATTCCTGCTGCAACCAACTCCAAGCTTCCGCTCTTTTGTTACGGCCATTCTTCGTGTTATCTTTAGAATTAATCACATACTTCTTCATCTCTAATATCTCCAAAAAAGTTGTTTCAGTTGAAGTATCCATTCTGTTCGGTTGTTGTTGTCTTGTGATTGCTGAGTAAATGCTGTGATCGTGAGGCAGGCGTGTTCTATAGTAATGTATCGATAAAAGTGCACCGATTACCAGCGTTGCCAAGTATTTCCGCAAGGTTAATCATGTGACGACCATAGATATCTCACTGCGACACTTTTATACAAGAAGTTCCTACTAGCAAGTGCCTACTTTGTGAAGTTACTTTTTATGCATACATATTGGAAGTAGATACTAGACAGAGTATATACTTGCAAGTAAGAACTAGGAAGTATTTACTTTCAAAAGTTACTTTTTATGCATACGGGCCAATATCCAGGAAAATCCAAATAAAACTTCCACCTCCAGCAAACCGCCTTGCGAGTCTAGCCGTCTACATAACTATTCTGCACCATTTTCACAGATCCACATAATAAAACATATTTGGGTCTGTCAGAGTCCAGGTATCATTCAATGCATGTCAATCGTTTATATGATGCAACAATTGGCGATACTGGTGACGGACGACTGCTTCTATTGTTTATCATCTCGTGCTCTCTCCGATTTTTCCATTTTACTGCCACTATCAGGGCCAGGGCCAGTCATTAAAATTTCCGTGAGACTTTCCGTCATCGCATTTCAATACAACTGCATGCGGCGAGACAGCAAAAGTTTGGAATTCATTAATTTGTGAGTTAAACGATTATTCTCTTTATTTCAATTTTTCATCAGAAGACGATAGATAGAGTAATCGCTTGTATTGCATGACTTTGAGAAGACGAACAGGCCCACGAGGCTCTTTTCATGGTTCATTGTCCCCTGAAGTTGGTGACGCTAACTCAGACATCCGCGCCTGACGTACATCTTCTAAAGTGGAAGTCCAGGCCAACAAAGAGCTCGACATGACGATCTGTCTTGCACCAGAGAGACGCCGACTTGGTCATCTGCGCCTTACATGGTCCATCTCACAGGTCTCGAAGCCTCGATGCTTCGAGGGCCTGTGGGTTTTGGTGCATGGACGCTTCAGTCACCAACTTGCGTTCATTCGGTTTCAAGCGTCAGAGTTGGCGGCTTTTTGGCCTTCAGATTCACGCAGATGAGACACTGCGTGCACATTGAGAAATTTAATGCGGAGGTCTTGTGTTTCCAGAAATTTTGTTTGAATTTCATCATTATGTACTGTCCATTGGATTTTGCTGCGCCTTAGGCGCTTACTATACCCCACTCCAAGACAATGGATGTCTCTCACTCGCTCTCCGCTTCTTGTTTCCCCATTAATCATCAATCAGAACTGGAAACCGGCCAATACTGGGCCCAGAATAGAATCATTCCACATTCTGGACAAAATGTCGAATTCTTTACTTAGGTGATTCAGGTCATCGATTGAACTTTGCGCATTGACGCATTTTTCACAATGCAATAATCTCTATGATTCTGTATTAGATAATGCATAGATTTGAGGTCATTATTTGCTATAATTACCGAGAACAGAAGGCTCCAGGTTATTATGACAAATAATAACCGAAAAAATCTATGCATTATCTGTTACAATGCATGACTTTTTTCATAGAAGTCTGGACCAGGTTAATAATTTCCAAACGGGAAAATAATTACCTGCATCGTGGAACATATTGACCTGTGGATATAGAAAGTCTTGCAGAATCATGCATTATTGCTTCCGCAATAAAGTTTTTGCCATGGATTTCTATATAGTATAGTATATCGGGATGTGACACTTCCAATATCTACATACATTAGTAGTCCTGTTTTAATGACAGTTGATTGTTGAGTATCACGATTATACATACTTTGTCAAAGTGACTTTCAAATGTATTGTCGATGGTTGTAGCACAAATTGTAGAACCAAAATAGAAAACAAGATCATACTATTTCATTTCATTGTTTCCAAAAAGACGCTGAAAGGTTCGGGAAAATATTGGCTGCAAAATATTCGAGAATTTGAAGAGGGAATTTGGAATCACATTATATCAAGAACATCTACTCGCACACCTACTGCATGAATGTTTCTTTATATCATTCCACGAGCTTTACTTATGGTTTTGATAGAGGATAGATTGTGCATTAAGCAAGTGACTGAAGTTGTAGAGTTTTCGGAGCCATCCATTTCAATCGTTCTTAACAAACAGCTTTCTATAAATCGATCGCTTATTTCAAGAAAAATACATGAGAATTTGCTAGACGATTTCTGCACCTTTCGAATACACACTTGGACGGATAGCCTATACATCCAGATTTCCATATTGATATGTAATTTTTCATACAACAATTGACGAATCATTTCAGTACAGAAAATTGAAATGGATGTCCAATTTCAAATCATCGCGATGAAAGTTCTTGCCAACAAATGCAAAGAGATTTTTCGAAAACCTTGTATTAGTTCTTGTGGACAAGATTTTTTCGGATTTCTTTATGCGGATTTTCAATAAATTCCATACTTTTATGGTCATGTCCATCAGACAATTTGTTAATACAATCAAACCATCGCGAGAAAATACAGCAAATAATCCTGTTCATCTACGCTAAGGCAGTGTCGAACGAGGTCTCTTCTCACTTGATTTGAATCAAATAACACGAAGGACTACAATATTTAATGATGACTTTTCTGACTAAATCCATCTAGGCTTTACATATAATGCCTTTCTTCTTAAGTCCGAGTTTGTGGGTTCAGGTATGGTTGAAAAAAATCTCGAGAAAATCCAAATTAATTGATTCTGAGCGATCAGCAGCAGCGTTCAAACCTTTGGGACACTTCAGAATGCTTAGAAAGGAAATCATTTTGCTCCTTCTGGATCAGATACATCCTTTACAGATATCAATTTTTTTCCACATGAAGACTGTCGATACCAGCTGAAACGGCACTCGAATGAATTTGTCCGAAGAGGACATACTTAGAAACCACATAAAGATATGAAACACTAATTACACTCGAAGGGTTTTGGTGGACTGGATCATGTCGCAAAATGACTCTCTACTCAGACTAAGAGATTTTGAAACCACACAAGCTTCTAGCATGACAACAAGGAAACGTTCCAGATAATCAAGTTTACAATTCTGAATTAATTTTATAGGATCGGAATGCTCACTTCGTTTGTGAAGTCCTATCGTTATTTTTTTTCATTAATCACGTTAATAAAACAACGGAAAATTTGGAACTCTATCGACTTCAGCGTCTTTTGGGAAACAATGAAATGAAATAGTATGATCTTGTTTTCTATTTTGGTTTTACAATTTGTTCTACAACCATCGACAATACATTTGAAAGTCACTTTGACAAAGTATGTATAATCGTGATACTCAACAATCAACTGTCATTAAAACAGGACTACTAATGTATGTAGATATTGGAAGTGTCTCATCCCGATATACTATACTATATAGAAACCCATGTTCATGCTCTCCAAAGAGTGCATAAACTTCAAGGAGTGCAATAAACAGTCCTAAGTGTACTCCTTCATTGAAATACATTGGCACATAGAAAGTTTTCATCCTCTAAGACTGTAAATTCTACATGGACATCTCAAGGAATCCCGTTGATATCTGCAATTCCATAACATGTAGAGGTAGATTTTTGAGAGCCACAAAATTCTGATGGTCACAGATTCTGAGGATCTTGTGAAATATATCCATCTTACTTCCTTTATTCTCGATCAACAAATTATGGCCTCGCCCTTCGGGCTCATTACATCTATTATGCCCCATACGACATCTCGGGCTAAGCAAATTACTTCAGGCCTACTAGCTCTATTAGCAGAGTAGCAAATTACTTTGATGAACAATCAATATGTATAAACAAATGACGTGCCATCAGGGACGTAGGCAGGGAAGCGGTTGACCTACGGAAAGTATAGGCATAGGTGACGATGCTGGGCGTTAGGGCCTCCTCCCCCGCCATTTAAAAATGCTTAATAGGAAATGTTTTTGACCATCCCAGAATTTCATTCAATCCTTTTACATATGCTCCGTAATCCATAGGCCCTGCTAAACTGCATGGGAGATTTGTGTGCAACACTTCCTCAAAAATGGAAGTGATGAGTGGATTCATTTGATTTCATGATGATGAATCTATGTGGGGGCAAAGGTGGTTGTCATCCTTGCTCAAATTTTAATGGCTTTCCGAAACTGGCAGCGCTCCTCACAAATATAGATTGAGGATGACTTATTTACTTCAGGACTGACAGTCGTAGAACAGAATCATGACACCCATATAATCAGAGATGACACTACAGAAATGGGCGCGCCTCTTCACATCTGAACTTGCGAGATGCAAGAACTACATGTATAGGATATGCAGAGGGTACCCTTTTCATATCTGAAATATACCTGAAATCGTGAATAAAAGTCTTCTTCAATCTTCTTCTAAGCTAACGTTATGCAAAGGATATTAAAGGAGTTGCTGGGCACCCCTTCCATATCTAAATTAACACCATATAGAGAGGAGATACTGACCACCTACCAGCTGAACAAATTATGGGTATCTAAAATTCAAGTGGTAGCTCAATTCACATAGGAGCCAATGGCTCGTTTATTCTGGCTGGTCAAGTGCTGGAGTCGATCTCGTCGATCTGATTCTGTCCGGCATTTTTGCGTCGTTCTAAGTGTATATCGTCTCGATTCATCTGGTTCTTTGCATCAGTCTGCTTGTCTTCACCGTCAGTGCTATTCTGGAATTGGATTAATACCTTCTGTCACCGTTAGCCCATATTTCCTGATTTTCGGCAATTTCTGATTGTTGAAGACAGTGATTAGTGTTCTGTACCTTTGTCTGTGGTTGGGGTGGTGAGATTTCGCTGCGCTATAGTGCGGCAGCTCTCGATCGATAAAATTCCAATTCTATGAAATACATTGTGCAACGACTGCTTCACTTGTCAAGTTTAGTTTCAATTGTCAAGTGCGCAAGGTCTCGGGTTCTGAACTGGTGTGCATTTTATCTTTTTTGAAGTTTTCCTGAATTTTCGATAGCTATGCCAACTTCCAAGCGTTCAACACGATCAGGTTCTTCGTCAGCGGCTGCCAGCACGTGTGGTTTTCAGTAAATCAAAAGATTAATCGCGGAATTCAGAGACTCTGTAATTTCAACTATACGAAAGGATTTGACTGAAGTCAAAGATATATTATCCTCTTTCAGCGGTCGCATTGAGGCATCGAAGAAGGCTTCAAAATGGCTTACTCAAATTTTCATAAAAATTGCAATGAGGTGGATGTGCTGAAGGATAGCTAAGAGCCCCTTAAGAAACGATGGAACACTGTATGTCGGAGTTTCGTAGCAGGATGGCTAAAGGGAACAATATCATCCTTAAAGTACTCTCTGAGAAGAGTGATGATACAGTTGATGAAGATGTTGTGGTGCATAAAGGAGCTATGATGACCATAACTAATGTGACAAATTTTCGTACTCAGATTTTATAAGTGATGTGTGTTTTCGATCCTTCTATTCAATGCGAGATCGATAGTTGGGAAGTTGATTTATGTGTCACAATTAGTCATCTCAAACCTGATGTGATCAGGGTGACAGAAACATGGTTAACCGAAGATCACAGTAGTGATCTACTTCATTTTCCTCGCTATAAATTGTTCCGTTCAGACAGACAGAAGGATTCGTCATGGTGGCGGCGTTTGGACGTGGGTTCATGAGCGATTAAGGCCCTCTAGACTTGTTCTCTCCGACAACTCCTGTGCCTACTTTGAGTATTTGTTTATTGACTTACATGTTGGCCCTCGATACTTGATATGTTGCAACATCTATACCAAGTCTATGCAAAAACGAGCATGATGCAACAGTGAATCTTCTAACTGACATTTTCGATGACAATTTGAACAAAGATGTTAATGCTAACTTTATTGTGGGAGGTGACTTTAATGACTTTCCTGATTCCTTCTTGCGCGAGCAGTTTAATTTGACTAATAAAGTCAATTCACCAACCAGCCTGAACTCAATTTTAGACAAGATTTGGGTTGACGAAGTCTTATGTCAAATTTACGAAGATTGCGCCGTCGTCGGACCTCCGATTAAGAACTCCAACCACAACACTATTCGTCTACAGCTATTAGTGACCCATTACGCCAAAATGAAAAATGTTTGGTGCGATTATGACAATCGGTTGGAAGTGATGAATTTTGATAATCAGCAAGATTTTCTGACTGTTGACGAAATGGTTACTGCGTTTTATGACCAACTGCACTTCTATTCGTCACCTTTTCCATGTGAACTCATCAAGTTTTCAGACAGAGAGAAGCCTTGGATAACACCGGTCCTCAAGTAATTAATCAATTGGAGATGGCAAGCATTTAGAGACGAAGACTTGCAACAATATAATCAATAGAAATCTAAAAGATTGAAATTTCGAAGGCGAAGATTGTGTGGGTTGAAAAACAACGTCAAACCACGAAGGTAGCGTGGAATGTTGTCAATGGAATAAATGGAAAACGCACCAAGACTCCTCTTTTTCACCTGGTATCTCGCTACTCCACAAATGATGACCTTATTCAAGATCTTACGGAAGAATTTGTTAGCAACTTCAACTTTGAAGAAGATGCTAAGCTCCGTCCTCTCGATGACATAGATTGGGATTTCTTCATCTCGAGTAAAGAAGTGCATAGAACACTCATAAAATTGAACCCAAGGAAATCAATTGGGCCTGACATCATTCCGACTAAATTATTGATGGTTGGCTCTTCACCTTTGTGCAAACCTTTGAGTGAAAAATTTAATCGGTCAATTCAAGAAATGCAATTTCCTTCAATATTCAAGTTTGTTCATGTCAGTCCTGTTTCCAAGTAGCCCATGCCCAAGATTCAAGATTTTCGTCCTATCTCGATTTTGCCAGTCATCGCTAAAGTTTTTGAGAGCTTGATTCTGACAGAATGAAAGACGAACTGATGAAGTGTTACAGTCCAAAGCAACATGCCTACAAACCTGTTGGCTCCTCTGTCAGTGCTCTGGTGAATGTTCATGACGAAATAACACGACGTCTTGGTCAAAAAGAAGCTCTAGCAGTTCGCGTCTTGTCTCTCAATCTTTCAAAGGTATTTGATGGGTTGCTGGGTAACTGCTCAACTATCTTGACATCAAAGGACGTGATCATGGTTTTCTAGAATGGCTG
This sequence comes from Prostheceraeus crozeri, assembly GCA_907163375.1. Taxonomy (NCBI): domain Eukaryota; kingdom Metazoa; phylum Platyhelminthes; order Polycladida; family Euryleptidae; genus Prostheceraeus; species Prostheceraeus crozeri. The sequence continues at coordinate 98,025 of CAJQUW010016128.1, forward strand.
CATTCTTACCTCTCGAACCGCCAATTTCAAGTCAAGACGATAAATACATATTGTCAGATTGTGAATGCGCCATCAGGGGTGCCACAGGGATCCGTCTTGGGCCCTTTTAATTTTGCAGCCTATATGGGATCGATTGAGTTTAGAGAACTTGAGTGCTCTGTTTATCCAGTCAGTTACGCTGATGGCTTAACGCTTATTGAAGCTGTATATGGCAGTGACATGATTCCTTTCAAATGCGTCGAATGTTCGTTATCAATCCGATTTCACCACCGTCGACTCTGAGTATTCTTGGCGTTATTTTCTCGAATTCTTTGAGGTGGTCCTTGTACTTTTCTAGCATCTTAGCTCGTGCGTCTAGCCGAATTCATATTATTCGCTCATTGAAGAGCATTGTTTCACCTAAGGAACTTTCAGTGATCCATCATGCCATTACAACATCGTTATTTTTATATGCAGCTCCTGTCTATGAACATATTCCTGCCTACCTACTGCAGAAGGCTGAACGTTTTCATAGAAGGGCTCACCAATTGATCTGTGGCAATGGATGATCATGTAGCTGCTTTCCATCAATTGAAGAGCGGTTCAAAGAGGCGGGATTGAAGTTCCTCAGATGCTGCAAAAATGACTTGCATCCCATGAAACGCATTTTACCTTGTCACCTTCCTCGGTCAGGCCATTTTTGCATTCCATTTTGCTCTACAACGATAGGCTTCTATTCTTTTTTTCGTGGTTTTGCAAACAATATAGTAGCAGAAGTAGAAGTAGAAATGTTTTAATTTCAAACACTGAAAATCATAGTGGCAGGCAAAATTTGTGCATACAAGATGTTCACACGAAGTTCGATGAAATACACAAAAAAGTGTCTAAAAGGAAAGAATCAGGGTCATGATGAAAGTAAGCAAAAGGTGACAAAAAATACAAAACATTGATGGGAGCAGGAGTGGTCATCTGTTTTTTCAAACGGTAGTCTGAGGGACGAAAGAGTTGTGGAATCTAGACGTTGAGATTTGAAGTTGTGGACGTCGATTTGATCGATGGGATCTTGGTGGCAGTATATCCGGGAGAATATGGCCCTTATGCCTTGCAGCAGTTTGGAAAAGCTTGAGTGCAGCTTTGCGTCTGCGATCTTGCAAATCTGTGACCATCCCACAGATACAGGTACTGGTATCATAAATGCCGCATATTGCTCTGTGACATCGACGTTGCACTTTATTGAGATCTTGCTGGATTCCGGAAGGAAACCGTACAAAGGATGGCGAGGCACATTCAAGAGGGGAGCGTATTGTGGAGTAGTAAACAGTACACAAATCTGACTTGGAGACTATTGCTTTTGAAACTCGTACACTGTAAATCGCTGGATACGAAAATTACATACAAACATATACCAAAATTGCATACAATTTGAAACTAACATCTGATACGAGATTCTGGCATGCTTACAGATATCTGGTATCTTTTCATACCACACCTCACTTACTTTCGTATGTGATTGGTATGTAGCGATACGAACTATTCTATCTGTGATTGGCTGTTTTGCACTGAAATACGAGTTGCTGGTATGTTTTACATACGAGACCCGATGAAAATTGGTCTTCATTCGTATGAGCAGCTTTAAGTCGCATAGCAAAAAATATGTATATATTACATACTACTGTCAAATAACATTTTTCAGTAATATGTTTTTTTGATCGTGTGTTATTTAAGTAGATTAGATTTATTGTGTAATTTATGCTCTTCGAGATTGACGTCGTTGCTGCTTGTCTAGTAACGTCAACCGGACGTTTAGTTAGCTCTACTTTACGAACCAAGTAGATAGACATCAATTCGTTCAAACGATATCCTTTGTGCAACCATGCTGACTTGTAAGTAGTAAGCAAGTGACAAACACCAGATAGCGCAAGATGGCGGCCGTTTCCCACCCTACCCCCCCCTACCCCTACCCCCCCCTACCCCTACCCCTACCCCCCCTACCCCTACCCCTACCCCCTCCTCTCTTCCTCCTCCTCCCTGTCCTGGGGTGTTGTGCCGCCCGGGTGGGCTTGGGTGTCGGCCTGGTGGACGTGGTGTGCCGGCCTGGTGGACGTGGTGTCCATCGTCTTCCTCGTCAAAAATGGTCTCAACAAGTTTTTCCACCCCGGGGGGGGGGTAGGGTGGGAGGAAATCCAAAGTGTCGAAATTCGATGCGCCAGTGCTACCATCGTCTTCCTCGTCAAAAGTTAGGTCGACAAGTTTTTCCCACCCTACCCCTACCCCCCTACCCCTACCCCTACCCCCCCCCCGGGAGAGCTAGCTGCTATCTCGGCTTCTAGTGGACGGATTTTGTTCGTTCGGGTTGCATTCGAAAGAGGATGAAAAACTAACCTATGACATTTTTTGGCGCGAGTCAATCCGATCAGCCGTTCAAAAGTTAGAGCGGTTACAAGATTTTAGGAAAGGTTGAAAAAATCCTAAGTGTCAGAGTGACTGTGTACGGTAAAAATGAAAATTTTTTTCCAAAGTGTCGAATTTCGATGCGCCAGTGCTACCATCGTCTTTCTCGTCAAAAGTTAGGTCGACAAGTTTTTCCCACCCTACCCCTACCCCTACCCCTACCACTACCCCTACCCCCCCCCGGAGAGCTAGCTGCTATCTCGGCTTCTAGTGGACGGATTTTGTTCGTTCGGGTTGCATTCGAAAGAGGATGAAAAACTAACCTATGACATTTTTTGGCGCGAGTCAATCCGATCAGCCGTTCAAAAGTTAGAGCGGTTACAAGATTTTAGGAAAGGTTGAAAAAATCCTAAGTGTCAGAGTGACTGTGTACGGTAAAAATGAAAATTTTTTTCCAAAGCGTCGAATTTCGATGCGCCAGTGCTACCATCGTCTTTCTCGTCAAAAGTTAGGTCGACAAGTTTTTCCCACCCTACCCCTACCCCTTCCCCTACCCCCCTACCCCTACCCCCCCCGGGAGAGCTAGCTGCTATCTCGGCTTCTAGTGGACGGATTTTGTTCGTTCGGGTTGCATTCGAAAGAGGATGAAAAACTAACCTATGACATTTTTTGGCGCGAGTCAATCCGATCAGCCGTTCAAAAGTTAGAGCGGTTACAAGATTTTAGGAAAGGTTGAAAAAATCCTAAGTGTCAGAGTGACTGTGTACGGTAAAAATGAAAAATTTTTCCCAAAGTGTCGAATTTCGATGCGCCAGTGCTACCATCGTCTTTCTCGTCAAAAGTTAGGTCGACAAGTTTTTCCCACCCTACCCCTACCCCCCCTACCCCCCCTCGGGAGAGCTGGCTGCGATCTTGGCTTCTAGTGGACGGATTTTGTCGTGCCATAGCTCGTTTGAAAGCTAAGAGTGAGACAAATTCAGTGAAACAAACGGCTTGTTCCTATCTGTCTTCGTTTAGATGTGAGACGCCATTTAAGATTTTGGGACATTGGCGAAAAACGACAGAGTTAGAATTTGGGACGTTTTGGGCTGTAGCGCCAAAACGAAGCATCGGATTGGAAAACGGATTTCAGATTTGGAATCAGCGTGAAATTCTCTATCTGTATGGTGAGTTTCAAGTCAATCGGAGATTTTGAAGTCAATCGGAGAGAAAAATTTTCAACATTTTTCGAAAAAACGACAGAGTTAGAATTTTTGCGATGGCTGCCTACTGTGGAGCCAAAACGAAGCATCGGATGGGAAAACGGAGGCTAGATTTGGATTCAGCGTCAAATTCTACATGGATATGGTGCATTTCCAGCTCAATCGAACCTCCAGAATCGATGATAGACGGGTTTTCAGTGTTTGGATGATGAGTATTACGTCATCAGCTGATCGCCACACACTATATAAGCTGGGAACCGAGAGAGACTTGTCATTAAGACGAGAGCGATTGTCAGAGGTAGGTCGTCTCTCTGAGCTCCGATGATAGCTTCGGACATTCCAAATCCCCGGTTTCTGTAAGAAACCGACTTAGAAAATTTCATTGCTGATATCAGCTAAGCCGTCAGACTTAGAGGTTAGCCAGGAGATGGCCTTCGTCTCCAGGCCATAAAAGACTCCAAAACTTTAAAGGCTTGTAACTTTGCTTCTACAAGTCCGTTTGACTTGATTCAAAAAAGGTTCGGTCGCTATTGACCTGCCCTAAGTGATAGACTACTTATAAAATTTCATAAGTAGTACTAAAAAGTTGAAAAATTTAAATTCACTAGTTTTGGAGGTTTTCTGGGGTTTTCGACCCTGCTGAATTCAACTAAGGCATTTATAATGTTGTACGAGGCGACCTTCAGCTCGAGACTTGTTTCCTGATGTAAATAACTCCACCGATTTTCATGTCAAAATCGGGGTCCGAATACCAACACAGTGATATGACGCACGCTCTGTCCGTCGGAGGTTGGATTTGTTGGCCGAGGCCTTGGAGTTGGGATAAGATCCCCTCTGAGTAATGCCTGTAACGGATTCATCAGCTTAACTTGTCTATCCTCGACGACTACATGTAAGACAATATCATTTCGTTTGCTAACAAGCGACTTTGTTTTTCTTGCAGTTTCACGTTATGACTACCTCGAAAAATGTACGATTCCTCGTGGGGAAATGCTCCTGTGGGAGAATTGCTCGCGGAACTGAATTGAAAAAGCATGTTGCGGCGTTTGATGGACATGAGAAGCGTGTGTTGAAGAGAGTGTGCGTAGTTGAACCTGTTGAGTGTGGGAAGGATGAGGCGGCGGAGGATTTTTATAAAAAGCATAAAGAGTGTGAGTCGGGGAAGATTACGGATAGCGATTTTAAGGCGTGGTTTGAGGGTTTGTTGTTGGAGGATGAAGAGAATGAGGCGGTGAAGACAATTGAGGCTGCGGTTGAGTAAGAGACTGAAGAGAGGGTAATTAAGAAAGCGCCTGTAGTGCCTGTAGTGAGGGTGATTGAGAAAGTACCTGTAGCGCCTGTAGTGACTGATGCAGACCTCGATCGCGATCTCGATATGAGCGAGATGAGTAGTGAAGAGGAAGAGAGCGAGGTGAGGGGTGTTGTAATGCAAAAGAAGAAGAGTATTGTTGAAGAGCGGGACGCGACGATGAGGAGGCTTTTCGGTGACAAGGTTACCTTAGGAAAGCCAAAAGCCTCCTCATCGCCTCAGAAAGATCAGAGGTCGAGTGATTGCTTTGAATACAATCAGATGAAGGATCGAATGAGTGCGATGGAGAATACGAATAAGAGAGTGCTGGCGGAGAATGAGTTGTTGAAAGGGAAAGTGAGTGCGATAAAGCAGATGAAAGAGGAGATGGTGATGATGATGGAGGCGGAGAAGCGTTGGTCTGAGGAAAAGAAAGAGATGATGGCGAAGGTGTCTGAGTGTGATGAGTTGAAGCGTGTTTTGAAGAAGCAGAAGGCTGAATGTGAGAGATTGAGAGTGATTGCGAAAGATGTGGATGAAGTGAGGGCGATAAATGAGAAGTTGGGGAGTGAATGTGAGAGAATGAGTGGTTTGTTGAAGAGAGGAGTGAAGAGGAGCTATGAGGTACACCTCCCCCTCTACGAGAACGACATCTGCGACGTGCCCACTATGACAGATGACCCTGATATAACGCAAATGTGCTACGAGGGGGAGGGGGTGAAGTGCCTCCATTTAAATTTGAAAATAGACGGACAATTGGAGGACTTCATCGTCAGAAAAGTGAAAAAGAAGAAGCCGAGTAAGTTACTTTAAAATATATTTTCTAATTCTAATCTAATTCAATTTCCTTTCTATTTTCAGAGTTTTTACAAAATTCTTGAGTCGACCCACTAACCTAATCCCGTGAACGAACCATAGGTCCTCTTAAGGCCCCTTCTAATGTAGCTAAAGTGGTCCCAAGCCCACGACATGCTATCAAGCATGGATACAGAGGGGAAGGTAACAATGCAAATGAAGTTCGGTGTAATACTTCCTTTCGACGGGCGTTCCTGTATAGGACGGCGGTGAAACCCATAGCTATGTATACCGCAAGGGACATTCGGCAATGATCAATCTTGTTAAACCTCTCTGCGTGATGTTTGCAAGTGATTGCCTCTGTTTCAATGTAGTATGCATTCGCGCCAGGGCGACATTTAGCCATCTGTCGAAGGTTACCTTATAAACTTTCCATTGCATGTGTTATGAGAACCATGAGTTCTACCTATCTCTATCAATGAGATAAATTGATGAATGGAATGAAATGGGAGGACACTCACGCGCCACACGCATCATATCACACTTCTCTCTTCTGTAGTTGAACAAGCTCTTTACATATGGATCGCAATCGATTGCTATCCCCTACATCAGAAGTGTAAGCTATCTTAAATGTGACTGAACTATATCATCATCCATATAAAGTCTTGTAAGTTAAACTATATGTGCTACTATTTCTAAATGAAAGATATAGTTTCAACAATTTACAAGTTAAAAATAAAGTTTCAATAGTGTATATGTCAGAAATAGAATAAAGTTTCAATTGTTTACAAGTTAAAAATAACTATTTCCAAATGAAAACGTATACATGGTTAAATCAATCACTCAAGTCCCATTCAAGTAAGTCAGCATGAAAGCAACGACAATATGAAATAAACATTTATTATAACATATATTTTAGAAGGTCTTCGCTGTCAATATCGTCCCAGTGTCGTACTTCACATAGATTACAAAAACAGTTGAGCTGCTTTAAACGTTCTTCTGCAGCGTCCCTCACTTTGTCAATGTACGCCCACTACGCCTCGGTTCGCGGTTGGGAGTTAGGGGTGTGCCACTCCCATATTTGATGCAAGTGCGACTTGCTGGTCATCTCCATCACCCCTTCCGCATCATATTGTAAATATTTCCACCGTATGCCTGTTAGGTCGGGCAACTCCTCTTCATCGTCCTCCGATAATGATAACTTTCGTATATTGTCGAGATTGTATGTCTTCTCCACCTTCGCCTTTCTTGGTGCATTTGGTCTAACGAGCACCTTTGCTGATGTGCATGGAGAGGAGAACTCCAATGCGGTATTTGGTGTTGTTGGAGAACTTGTCATGTTGTCTTTGAAATGCTGACTTTGAATAATGATAACTTTAACATTTTTCTAATTCTTAAGTATACACAAGCAGCCAATCAGAATGAACATCCAATGAATGAAGAGAATGAAAGTATATAAGCAAAGTGACAGTCATGTCATTTCATTTAATCTGTGAATCATACAAGTGACGAACGCACGATCTCTCTCTCTTTGACTATTATTCTGTCTGATCATATTTCATTAAAATGGTAAGTTAAAGATTTCCTCTCTCATCTCCATCAAACGTGTGACTAATAGCATCTTCCTCAATTTCAGGCATCAACTTCATCACCAACGCCCTCCCTTCTCGAGGAAAGTTTAGAGTTATTGAGTCAAGGTAGGTTGTAACAATACACTGAGGCTTGAACAGAGATGATAGAATGATTTCTCTTTCAGGTGATGTGAGTTCCACCTCAGAACTGTCGCGACATGGCAACGAGTGGGAATGTGCTGACTGTGGGCACATCTTCACGAGGAAATGGGATCTCACCCGACACATCAAGCGAGGTGTTTGTCGACCTAAGCCGGCATCAATCTTCGAAGGTGGGGATGATTCTGTTAACGTCGTCCCCTTTTCTTGCGACTTGTGCGCTCAGTCTTTCGAGACACGTTTTGAACTATCTTCGCACAGACTTCAACATACACACACGAACGATATCTATACCAACGGTACCTCCTCTATCCGACTCACTGAAGTGTCCATAAATAATTTAGTGAGGAACTACCAGATGGACTCCTCAGAAACCATTGCTAACTTTGAGGAATGGTTTCATCAAAATTCATCATTGATAGAAGCGCTCTTCAACAATTTAGACAATTTTAGGATGAAGGCGCTCATCTATCTTAAAATAAAATATGTAAAAATCGACCACCATACTGGACAAATAATAGAGAGGTTGGAGTTTCATATACCCTCCTCTCCTGCAACCGAGGTTGTAGACTATGAGTCTTGGATACATTTTCACATCCAAGGATTAAAATTAAATATTGATAAATTTAACGAGCGCGATAGCGGTCTCATTTTTGACGGCATTGAGTCCGCCTTATTTAAAATCAGTTTATTAGGAAATCATAGTGGTCGAGGCTCCTTTAAACTTCCAAAAAATTTAAAAAACAAAACAGCAGTCATCAATGTCGATTGCGAATCGCAATGTTTTAAATATGCTGTCCTCTCCATTCTCCACTATAATGACATCAATGCGAATCGAAATCGCACATATAGCTATAGGCAGTGGGAGAATGAATTAAACTTCGATGACTGTAATAGTGACGATATGAAAATTAAAGATATAGAAAAATTTGAAAAATTGAACAACATTAAAATAGTTCTCCATGTTTGGGAAAAAGGATTGAAGGGTGTGCGCTACAACTCGCATTCGAGTTGTTATGAACGTACAGTAAACCTGTTATTAGTAAAACAGGATGATAGTGAGGAATGGCACTACTGCGGTATTCCCAAAATCTCTCGCTTATACCACCACTTAGAAAACTCTAGTAGAGAGTTATATTACTGCGACAGATGCATTCGCCACTTTAGGAGGAAAACTAAATTTGAAACTCATTATGAGTGGTGTAAGCGAGGTAAACTACAAATGGAACGCATGCCCAAAGATAAGGAGTTTTCATATAGAGAGAATGGCGATGAACTAAGTCCTCTTCGTGTCATCTATGCTGACATCGAATGTTATATCGATGATAACATCCATCGACCAGCAGCCATTTCCTGCTATGAAGTATGGCATGATCACTTTAGGGGTAGGCAAAATAAAATGCGCGTCTGGCAAGGTGAGGATTGTATTTACCATTTCCTACAATTCCTCGAACAGGCTGTAAAATTTCAGCAAAAACATGATGGTGAACTCTATCGCAGATCATTGCATATGACAGCAGATGATCAAGCTAAGTTTGATAGTTGCAACGTTTGCTCCAAATGTAGTAAAACATTTGATGATAAGATTAAGAAAGTGTGCGACCATGATCACATTACTGGTAAATTTAGAAACGCACTCTGTTCAAAATGTAATTTTTCGCTGAGGATGAAGCGGCGTACATTACCCGTCATTTTCCATAATTTTAAGGGCTATGATAGCCATATGATAATAAAAGGAGGTTTAGGCCAAATGAAAGAGTGGAAGTTTGATGTAATAGCTCAAACGAGAGAAAAGTTTATGGCCATGACAGCAAAAGTACCCGTCGATAAAACCAAAGAAAATAAGACGGTCTATTTTAATATAAAATTTTTAGATTCCTACCAATTTATGGCTGCATCACTGGCCTCTCTCGTACAAAATCTAAAGTCTCTTCCACTAACACAAAATCTTAAGAAACAATATCCAAATTTAACTAATGAAGTCATCACACGGAAAGGAGTCTTTCCATATGCATATCTTGATGCGATTAGTAAACTCGGTGAGACTTCTCTTCCACCCATAGATAAATTTAAAAATGATTTGACGGATCAAGATTGTCCAGTAGAGGACTATGAACATGCTCAAGAGGCATGGATAAAATTTGACTGCCATACATTTGGTGAATATATGATTGCCTATCTTAAGTTAGATGTGTTTTTGCTGGCTGACGTTTTCCAAGAGTTTCGACGAGTGGCATTAGAAGAAGATAAGTTAGATCCCGTCCACTTTGTCAGTCTACCAGCCATGTCATTTAAGTCTGCTTTTAAAATGACTGGTGAGACCATTCATCTCTTACAAGATCCAGAGATGTATAATTTATTTGAGCGAGGAATTCGCGGTGGTCTCACATTTGTAAATAAACATAGGTTAAAATCTGAAACAGTAGGTAATGATCATACCCATCTTAAGTATTATGACCAAAATAATTTGTATGGTAGTTCATTATCCAAACCGCTACCTCACTCTGAGTTTAGCTGGTTGGATGATAGTGAAATTCAGCATCTCTCCAACCCTTCTAACATACTAGCAATTCCAGATGAAGGTGATTGGGGATATTATTTTGAGATAGATCTAATCTATCCAAATAATATTAAACATAAAACCGTAGATTTTCCACTCGCACCCGAATCAGGTGAAGTGAGTAAAGATATGTTTTCCGACTTTATGAAACAATTTCATAAAGATTTAGAATCATGTGGACAACCCAAGTATAAGCCTTGCCGCAAACTTTTGCTCACTCAATATGATAAAGAAAACTATCTAGTCCACTTTAGCATCTTAAAATTTTATTTAGAAATGGGCATGATTTTAAAAAGAGTTCACCGCATTATTAAATTTAGACAGAAAGCCTTCCTCAAACCCTACATAGATAGTAACAGCCAGAAACGTGCACTAGCCCAAAATAATTTTGAAAAAGATTTTTATAAATATAAGAACAACAGTCTATTTGGTAAGACGATGGAGGATGTTAGAAAGCGCGTAAACTACAAACTAGTTAATGATGATCAAAAGTATCACAAATTGACCTCATCACCTCTATTCATCGATAGAGACATAATCGATGAGGATCTTGTAGGTATTAAAATGATAAAATCTGAAGTTGAGTTGTGCAAACCCATCTATATTGGTCAAGCTGTTCTAGATTACTCCAAGCTTGAAATGTATCAACTCTTCTATAAAATACTAAAACCGTGTCCTCTCGTAAAAGAGGTTCGTTTGTTGGGTGGTGACACAGATAGTTTCTTTTTAGGTATTGCCACTCAAAAAGATTTAAATTTTAATGAAGTAGGAAAATCTTTAGAAAGATATTTTGATACATCAAATTATCCTGCTAATCATCCACTATACTCCATCAAAAATAAGGCAAAACTTGGCTGCTTTAAGGATGAGACAGCAGGGAAGGAGATAGCTGAAATGATTCTCCTCCGCCCTAAAATGTATTCTATGAAATTAAAGGATAGTGATGATAGCATTAAGCGCGCTAAAGGCATATCAAGATCATTGGTCTCTAACATGAAACATAAGAATTTCAGGAAAGCCTATAGAAATAAAAAAATAACGTTTGTCAATATGACAATCTTAAAATCTAAGTCGCATGAGATCAAAACTTATACTTTTAAGAAACGGGCGCTTTCAGCATGGGAGGATAAGAGGTGCTGGCTAGAACACAACATATCTCTTCCACATGGACATCCTGACACAAACATACCACCACCCAAAAGAATTAAACCCACACTACCACATTCAGGAGACGTCTTAGCATAATCATCCTTAACTTAGTATTTTGATGTTGATTTCTGTAGATAAACATTGTTGTTTTATGTATCGCATGAGATTGTTTTTTCCTTGTGAATATGTGTCCACATCTGTACATTCCCCATGTGATGACTTTTCCACTGAAAGACATTTTTCCTATCCCTGTATATTTCCACCCTTCACGAAGTAAAAAGACTTTTTGTATATAGCAATGTTTATTGAAGTGCGCTCATGTATATATTTTCAGTGGATGTTGTATAAAGTCTATTGCTTCACATTCATGTACATATTTCAATAAATGTTGTATAAAGACTTCACTTTGTTTTCCGAAACACTAACGTTATGAGGGATTTAGTATCTTTCACATGGATGCACTCTTGTAAACCATTGGTAATTTTGATAGCAATAGAGGGTATCATTTGTTTGATGACGGGATGATAGAAAATAGATTCAAACATCTTCTCGACTATTCCATATGAAGCGTCTTTATCATGAATGAAATCACGTAAAATGTATTCTTTTTTCTCACCAACAGAAATAGGTAGAATCAAATCACTTTGAATGTAAAGGTGCTGTTCATGTTTATCAAGTGTCATTGGTGTTTCTATACCAATCGTATGCGCAGCAGTAAACACTGTTTGTAGCATTGAAAAACCAAAGAGTTTCTTCAAATTTTTACTCAATTGACATTGAATGTCATCACCCAGTTTCAGAACAACGCGTTGATTTTCAATTGAAAACGAAATGTGGTGTGTCTTTACATCATATTTACTTTTCATCACATGCTTCAACTTCTGTTGTATATAAGGATTTACTACATGAATGAAGCTTTCAACTGTATGATATAGACGCGGCATTATATTGATGGCAACTTTAGATTCTTCATAAGACTGGTAAATTTTCTTGATGCGATCGCCATAGATGTCCACCCACCATTCATCATTAACTGAATCAGCTTTAGTGTGATATTCATGAGAAGCATACACCACACCGCTTCCAATAATAGGTGTATAATGTCTTACAAAATGACGCAAGGTTGGAGAGAAATAAACTGTAAGTTTGTCATTATATTTCTGAATAACCAACTTATTTTTGTCCGCCATAATTTTCTCTCCATACTTCTTACCCACAGTCTCATTCCATCGTTTTACTAACTCAATAAGTGATAAAGGTTGAACACCACGCTTTTTTAAAATGATGCGTTCTTCACATTCTACAACATCTTCATCAAATATTTTAAATCTATAATGAAATTTGTTGATTCGATTTGAATAAACTTTTTTAACATTTGCAGTAGCAATTGACGTTAGATGTAGTCCATGGCCAAAACCGAGATGCGGATAGAATTCATTATCCAACCTCAGTGTAAGACCTTTAGTAAAAGAATGAAAGCGGAGGAACTGTCTCACACTCCAATGATAGATAGTAAACTCATAAGCTTTCTGATTTTTATTCTTCATGATAGAAGTATTACCACTGTTGAATGCCTTAATAATTTTCTCATTCCCAAATGGTTCATAAGAATCTGATTTTATCTGAATCCATTCATAGTTCCACTTTCCATCTGATGTTAAATTGTATGGGAACTGGAATGCATTATTCATCGTTATTCCATCATGGATGCGAGGAGTCAATATCATTTCTTCCAAATCATTCACATTCTGAATATTGCTATCATAGCAAATACTAGAAACGCCAACCTCCCATTCACCTTCTAAATGTAGTGGGCGATTTAATTCTACTCGATAGTCTGATGGTTTATTTTTGGGAAATTTATTCATAGAAGCATTACTGGGTAAGTAGATTAGAAACGAGTCCTTATTTTCACTTTCCATATTATTCACATTGGAAAAATATATTAGCATACTTTTGCATTAACTCTTCATTCGGAAATGGAGTGTGATACTTGTCACAGCATCTTTATGAAAAGGAATCAACGCACCAGCATCGTCATAAATGGCAATATCAATTTGTGGGATGTAGTTTGATTTCAGCTTTGTATAATGCACTTTCTTGAAAGTATGCTCAGATAAAATACTGCAGCTTTTTGGCTGGTATGGTATCATTGCTAGCAATGGAGCTTCAACGTCTCCCACACGTACATCTTCACCAATATTGGAATATATCTGAAAATAGTTAATACGACGCGATAGCGACATGTCTGCGCTAGCTTTGGTTACAGTACCACTTTTAAAGATATTTTGGTCAAAACCCAAAATGTCCATTAGAGTTTTATCCATAATTAGTTCAATACCTTTTCCACTTATAGTGAGAGACAAAACACCTTCTTTTTCAGAAAATGAAATATGTTGCTCATTAATCACTTCATTTAAATAATCTACAACCAATTTAACCGAAGTAATAATGCGAGGCATCAACACTCTTGTTTCATGTAAGATACCACCTAAAGGCTCTACACACTTTCTGTATAAAGATACGGTCCACTCTGTATCAAATTGATTTGACCTTCCACATGGTAAATGTTGCATATCAGATTTTTCATGAACAGCTGCAGAACGATGTCGTAAGAACTGATGAAAATCTTTTGAACAAACTAATACTAGATCATCATCATTTAATTTACTTATTGCAATATGATTAGATGATTTGATATAAGTCAATGTTGCCACTTGTTTACCATCAACTCGAAGGAGATAATTAAATTTCTTCAATAATGTTTCAGGAGTCATGTTTGTCTTTCTTGGCTTAATCACAATCTTCTTTACCAACGTCTTCTCATTTCTTGGAATAAGATCTACATAATAAGCTTCCTCTCGATATATTAACTGTTTATGACTACTTATGTGGTAATTAACGTTAAAATTATCATAGCTTGTTAAGGCGCTAGCGAGGTAACCTAAATCATTTCTTAAACTTGGACTTAAACCAACAATCCAATCTTTCTCAACTACATGATGTACATAAGTATAATCATCATTGTGCGGAGTAAATTGGACAATATGTTTACACGCTTTATTCAAGAAATCATATATAAACTTTTTACATGATAAGAGATCTTTCTTTGGCCACTGTGGAATGTATACTCGGCACCCCTTTTCACATTGGTAAGCAGCTGTACGTCTCATATTAATAGTCATCACCTCATGATCAAAAGTATAGACACAGTTGCTATAAACAAGTTGAGTGACACCCACTTCCCAATTTCCATTTAGCTGTTGTGCATGATCAATGGGAGTAGAAAAGAGTGCGGCTCGATTACTAGCAAATCTCTTTGTAGCCGCATTGCTAAGCAAAATATGATAAAACGACATTTTTATATTGCTGATCAGCGGCTTTGCATAACATCATGAAGACTTGGATTTTGGACTCTCTACAATATATCAGAGTTGATCGTGATGGAAACGTACACTTCAAAAATTCTCATGGTCATACATCAAGAGGTATTACATTAACATGGCGACAATTTGTCAACCTCAATGATATCATGAGGGATTTGGAATATTTTGAAACATTAAGATTCATCTCCTTGGGTGATCAAGTTTGGCTTCAACATTACAGAAATGAAATTCAAATCTACCATTCTCATTCCAAAAACTGTTTCTCATTTCGCAAATACAATTGGGAGAAGTATAGAAGATACGTACATCGCTCCATCATGACATTTATTCGTCGTGAGTTCATCGCCCTACTATGCAAATCTTAATCAGACATGACTACCACGCACCATGAGTTGGAAATTAGATTCCCTACAACGTATTGAAACGGATCATGATCGAAACGTCTATTTCAAAGATTCAACTGGAAATGTGAGAAGAGAGTTTGCTTTATCTTATCGTCATTTTCAATCTCTACATCATATCATGAAGGATTTGAAATACTTCTATATGAAAAGACATTCACGTATTGGAAATCGCATCTGGTTGCGCGTCAACAATCGGCGAATTCAACTCTATCATTTCCCAACTTCATACTAACTTCACATTTCATCAAGGTAGTTGGGAAAAGTATAAAAGGAAGGTACATCGCTCAATTTACTCATTCTTTCATCATGAAGCGTCATCGCTACACCATCGTCAACATTCTCCGTCGCTTCAGACTCTACACCAAAATCGATCTCACAACATTACACCAACACCTTCCAAACAGCAAGTATTACCCGGGCCGACCTCAAATGTTAGTGGTGAAGATGAACAATTCACGGAATCTTCAACTCTTCCCAAATGGGACTGTACAGATTCTCGGCGCCCTTTCTCATTCATCGGCGCAGTCAATGCGCTTAGAGCTACAAAGACTACTACGTCGGATATGGAAGAGGGAGAGGTGTGTGATGTCGAATCTGACTGTGGACAATATGGTGATCTCTACTCAATTGAGTGACAGTCTATCATTTTTGAAGATTCGTACCAGCAGTTACAATTTGTGTTATGAACCCGAACTTTTTCCTGCAGCTCTCATTAGTTGTTGGTTACCTGTGCATGTGGCAATCTTTCATAATAGTAAAGTGATCATTACTGGACTAAAATCTCATGTACAAGCAAATGTGATCCTAGACTATCTCATTGAGTATGTACGCACCCAGCGGATTGTAAAATAAAAAACAATTTTTCCAACATGATGTTTTTATTTCAAATCATGATAGAACTTACAAATCATTTTTTCATTAGAGGATGGATTACATGAAAAGTTTTGAATAACAGATACAAATCGAGATACATGTAAACGTTTTAAGATGAAGTACAGTACAAAAGCACCACACGTTGATGAAAGTGGATGTTGTAGTATGCGTTCATTTCGCTGATATTGACGCGTATGTTTTCTCAACCACTGCTGTGTTGGTATATTTGGAGGTTGAGCAAGAGAGTCAAATAGTTCACCACGTCGGTCTTCTCCAATAAAGATCGCTTTCCAATGCTCACCGCCTAAATTCTGCGAATGAGTGTTTAGCACAATAAAGATGGGATAGTGATTTACTGCAGGTGGTAAGGTATCGAGTGAATAGACATTATCGAAAGCTTTCAACGTCGCTTCGTCTGCATTACGCTGCACTTTAGTCTTAATATCGTCAGCAGTCAACCAACTCATTAACGATTATACTGAAGAATCACGTCACGATACTTTGTAATTTCAATATTTGAATCGAAGACTGCATAAATTAATACATTGATCGTCTCAGGTAGTGTTCTTTTGAACGTCAAATCCAAACGAATATTATGAGGCACGTTCGCTTGACGATAGGGTGCACTAATATCGCTGTCAGCAGTCAAATCAAATGCATAAATAGTATATCCACTCTTAAACTCTTTCATAGTAAGTCCGTTGGTGTCATCCGTATTGTAAAAGCCAAAGACATCCATAAAATCAACATAACTGCGCATAAATTGATCCGCAGCAAAATCTGGTTTGTAGGGTGGACCAGGATGACTCACACCATTTACACGTAAAGCAATTTCACTTAACTGATTGTGTTTAAAATTGAAAGGATTCTTCTTTATATTACCATTAAATGCATCATTTTCAACCATTGCCACCATGAGGAGCTTCGGTGCTTCCGATGGAAAGAGGCCATCTTTCATGAAACTCTTTTGATCTTTAGGAATTGTAAAGGTGAGAAGCTTTGTATGCTGAACGGGGTAAATGGCATTTTGGCGGTTAAGACCTTCAGCATGTCCTCTAATGACACTTGGATTCGGTACTACTCGACGAATGTAAAGTGCAATATCTTCCACATGAATTCTAAAATTGTCAACTTTAGCAAATGCATTCAGCGCAAATTCAGGCTTATTCAATGTCAGCTTGAGTCGCATGCTGGTATTACAGAGTAAAAACTTTGACTGTCTAAAGAAGTCTAAATTCAGCGGACCATATAGCTGACATACTTTACTATCTTTAATCATAGCAGATCGCTTTACAAAGCCACTGTTTGTTTCAACATCAAATTTTCCTGCTTCATCTCTGTACCATCCCATGGCTTCCATATGACTTTTTTGTGCTGCTGGATGAAACTGTGATACATGATTGAAATATGATTTATAGGGATAATCGCTTTGACCACCTTCCACCTGCTGCTCTCCAATCGTTAGAGAAACATCGCGAAGTAATGTAGTCAATGGTAAATTGTTCAGTCCAACTTTATGTGTATCGTCAATAGCAGTTCCATCTGCTTGCTGAATTCTAAACCTCAAATCAAGCATCGCATAACTCAAATCTATGTAGTCATCACTACCACCAGGAATAACAAATTCAATGGGGCCAGCATTCTCAGCTGTTCGAGGATGATAATCTACAATACTTGAACTAAGAATATCTGTCTGTATGGCTTGTTGATCAAACAAACAAAAACCGGAAGTTTTACACTCCATGATTAGAAGTTATAGCAGCGTCGTCGTTTTGCGCCTGATGAATGATTAGAGCCTCTGCGACGTTTGCGTGAATGCCTTTTGACTGAAGATCGCACCTTACCAGCTCCGCGATGTTTCCTCCTTCCTTTATTCATTCGTTTAGGTGATTTCTTTCCTTGAGTAACACCAGCAAAGGTCTGCTTCAATGTTTTTAAACCGCGTTCCTTCCCACGATTCAACAAACTGCTCTTAAAACTTCTACCTCTGGAAAGATCACTAGCAACATCACCAGCAAAGCCAACGGCATTACTTAAAACATTTCGTTTTAAAGATCTACCGACATTGGATATGAGAGGTGCTACAACAGATTTCAGTGCACCAAGTATGCTACCTCCACGTTGGCGGCGAGCGCCGATGTAAATTTGTCCTCCACCACTTACATAGGAGGGTCGTGAATAAAATGAGGCAGTTGGATTCATAGCTCAAACCCTAAACATTGTTAGTTACAACTTTGCATGAATCACTGTCGATCACTTAGATGAAAGATGTCGGCACGACGCATCCAAGAGTTCATACTTGAAGGATAACCAGTCCATTTAACAAGACACCATTCTTCACCTTGCCGTTTTTTACATCGAATGATTTTCTCTACCAAATATGTTTCACTTTCAGTGACTACCTCAATCTCATCGCGGTAAAAGCTACCCTCAATTTCTTCATTATCGTAATCTTTCAACTTGTAGGTGGTTGGAGAGTCTTTTTGATTAATCCTTGATACTGTAAATACCTCCTCTGTCCAATTCGGAAGGTACCCTTTAGCAAAAAAACTCATCACTTTTTACATACGAACTATATAACCAATTTTCACATCACTTTTCACATGAGTGCGTTTACGTTGGAATGATTCGCGCACTTTATCTACATTGTCAGCATTTTACATCTACTGGTCTGAGTCCAATAGAACGATGGATAGAGTGATTGTAGGCATGGAGTGTATCTTGTAGAACCTTTGTCCAATTTTGTGTCAAGTTGGCAGTAAAATGTCGCCACAAGCGATTTTTTAATGTGCGATTAAAACGTTCAACGAGTGCAGCTTTATAAGCACTCTTTACACTAAACAACTCAATGTCATGCCTCTCAAATAATCTTCTCACATGCTGATTTTCAAACTCTTTTCCTTGATCACTCTGAATTCTTTTTGGAATCCGACCTTCTCGAAAAATTGTTTGGAATGCTTTTGCTACTCCTTTCCCTTCTTTAGTTTTTAAAGGTTGAGCCCACGCATAACGCGAGAAAATATCAATGACGGTTAAAATAAAATTATTGCCCGAGTTATGTTTTGAAATGGAGGCGACATCGCACAAATCTGCTTGCCACTGTTCATCGATGTCATGAACAATATAATGGCGGGTGCGGTACTTCTTTTTCGCTTGTTTGTGGAGTGTATAGGTAGCCTGACCCTTTAACCATCGTTTCACTTGTGATTGTGGAAGACCACTCGCTTTTGATAATTTCTTGATAGATGCAAATCCTGCCGGATGTTTTACATCATAATAGATTGATTTCAAACGTTCAGTCGATGACGACTGACTCTTTTTCCTCCTTCTCATCTTTTTGCTTTCTTGCCTTTCTACATTTACAACAACTGCAGCATTTAGCTTTAGCGGTTTTGCGATCGTGTTCACATTGCTTAGGGGTTTCATTGTGAGAGCTGGCGCAGCAAGTGCAAGTGACAACGACATTCACCTCTGGCGGCTCATTACATGGCAAGCAACACATCTGCTTCATATTAATAGTCTGAGAACATGTATTTCCTAGGAGGAGCTGTTTTACGTTTTCCTTTTACTAGTTTTAGCGGCGATGTAGATCTACGTCGAGTTCTTCCTCTTGTTTGCTTAGTGAGTGTGGGAGGGGATGTAGCAGTGACGTCTTAAACCAATTTGTTGGCATTTTCATCGTCTGAAGCATTGGAGCAGTAGCCACTGTTGAATCAAGTTCTTCAATGTCTCATTATTCAAAGCAAATTTTGGTACATTATGCTTTTTCAATAGTTTAAGAAAGTATGTCCAACCAGGTGGAACATAGCCCTGACGGCGCTTTCTACGTGTCGCATACTGAATCAAGTCTTCATAACGTGAAGCATCAATCACTTTATTTTCATCTGTAATGATTTCTCCTCTATCATTTACATTGAGATGGGGTTCAATACTGTTGAAAAGAGATATGGCATGTGCGCGAGATGCTAAAGGTGTAGCAGTCGATACAGAGTCACGCATCTTATTCTTCAAGTTTTTCAATTGCTCAACAGTTTCCGATTGTAATAATACAGCACGATGTGGATCTTTGATGTGAACATTTTGCTGATAATCTATTTCTTTCCTATACATTTGATTTGCAAGAGGTTGCTTTACTTGCTGCATGGCAGTCAATTGTACATATTCATCTTGAGGAATAACAATCATGCGAGAATAAGAACTCATAGTTTGTAGATAATCATGGGAGTTTTCAAAATATCACTTCGAAATCTAAATTCTTCCGGACACTCTTGCGTAAAGTCAATGAATAAGTAACCGTATGGTTTTTCAGTAGCTGCTTGAAAAATTTCAATTAAGGCTTTTGATCCTCTGGGTGCAACTTGTCGCGCTAAAATTTCAAATTGACTTTTATCTCGCGGATTCTTGAAAATAGCATAATAGTGTGTATTCAGGTTTCGTGTACGAGCTTCTTTTCCATCAGGAAACAAATTTTGTGTGATATAGATGATAAAGCACCTTTTATGATGTGCTGCGCGAGTGAACATATCTGTAACGTCTTTTGAATTCTTACTTTCTTTTAATAAATCATCCAATACAACAACATCATTAGACTGAAGTTTATCCACTGAATAATTCTTCCTTCATGTCGAATAAAGTTGCGACTTTGCAATTCCTGAAACAGCGACGGTTGATAAATACCATAACACCAAATCACTCGATTGATAGGTTCCTTAAACAACTCCCTTCTTTTATCCAATAAATTCAGCGTGAAAACAGTTTTACCTGCATGAGATGGACCTGATACAGTCAGAACTTTATCACATTGAAGTCTGAAATCGATTTTATTACTTTGAGATTCAACATTTGCATACTTAACGCTTAGAGCCAAAGATATTACCCAATAGGTTGCCCACGGCAGGAGCTATCATTGGAAGTATTGCTGAAAGGAAACCGCCCTTTTGTGTTAGAGTTTTCCTCTTTCTTTGAAGGGTGACTTTAGGATTGGAGATGAAACGCAATTTCGTAGCATATCGCTTAAGTAACTTTCGTTGTTTTGGCGCTAATTTCTTCGTCCTCAACTTCCTCACATGAGAAATAATTTCACAAATGAATTTATCGTTAGCATGTCGTATAGCATTGTATCGCTGATTTGCTTTCATTCGTCGGAGAGCTTGAATGGCTGAAGAAAACTTTGAAGACTTTTGACTTTTTGATTTTACGTTTCGCCATTTTCCGTGTTAGTCTTTGCTAAAACCTATCTTTACCACATTTGCATAGGTACTAACTATTGCGACATAAGTGACACTCGAAATGAGCAATATCACAGTGGTTACATTGGCAAAGTTGAATGCAATTACGTATGAAACATCGTTGACAAAAAGCATGCTTACATCTCTTGAAGATGCGCTTTTCATTTCCATCCTTTCGCTTACATACATCGCAACACATAGTTTCACCGTTACTGATGTCTATAGCAAGTCTTTTTGAAGATATGAATTTGCTAGCCTTTTCTAAATAATAGACGCATGTACAGAAGGAATATACTTCGAGAGTGAGCAGACATAGCTCGAAAACCAGTTGTGCTACAATCAAGTACCACTGCATTTTCATTTTTCTTTATGGAAAGTTGAATGTGAATATCTGAAATCGCTTCAATCACTAGACTGCTACCATGATGGTTAAATGCGTTAAGACGTTCAGCAATTTTTATCATATGTCTTTTAAAAAATTCTTGGGGGTGATCTACCACTTCCATTGAATAAGAAGCAAAATGGAAAGAGCGACTTTCCACCTCTTCCTTCCAAAATGACTAAACTTAATTTTCGCAACTAATCGCGCCATGATAATGCTATCAGAGAATGTATTCATTAACTCTAGAAATAGAGTGCTAGCATCATCGACCACTGCTTCGATGTCGGTCTCATCTTTATGAAAATTTATCACATAATCTTGAACAGCTCCTTTTAAACTTTGCCTATAAAAATGTAATGTTCCGCAGTCGTTTGAGAAAGACATGATCGCCTTGTATCTAACCCATCCATTGCATGAAAACAACTCTTCTCATAGTAACATTTATTGAATAACGGTAACAAGCATGCATTATAAATCAATGGTTTGAAAGAGATAAAATAGATACAGCTGGTAACTATCATACAGCGAGCAATGATAACCATACAGGACTTTTGCAGTGTTGAGGTAAGGAGGAAAGAAGCATTGGTTATGAACGTAGCTACTACAACGAACAGACAAAATAGGAACACACAAATCCTTAAAACGTTTCGTGACTTCATGGTAGTGTTGATTCACTCTACTATCCCAAGGCGGGAGCAAAATATCATCAATGATTAGATTGGGAAATACTTTCCTCTCCTTACCAGGATTATTACAAAAGATGCGTATAACATTGAAAGTAGCTAACCATCGTTTAAAGTCAATAAGAAGAGCACTCTCACAAGAAAAGCCATAGTCCTGCAAATATTTCAGATTAAGTCCATGAATGTGTTTTCTCGCCCATTGATCAACATTGGGATTGCAGTTGGCATGTTGATGATAGACACTGACAATCTGATATGTCCAATTGTTCATAGCAATAGCACTGAGCTCCTGTACAGGTTCACCCTCACAATCCATAAAAATGATGATAGAAGCCTAAAACGGAAATTTACACATCTAAGGAAACGATCTATAACATATTACAAAATGAAGAATTACATCGATGCTTTTCACGACAAAATACGCAAATGATATGATGGCAACGAAGAAGTAAAATGTATCTAATAAGACCACGTCTACGACACTCAAAGCACATAAGCGAATTGTCATAGGGTAGAGTTAGGAAAGGACTAGTAATTCTCCTTCTTTGATTTGCGTTTTTGATGCAGCATTCTTCTCCGACTTGCGCTTCGTACCACTGCTGTTAAGGATTTGATCAATTATGTCATCCACGTTGGGTGGTTTTGGAATATATAGGATGGATTCCATATGCATGGAGAGAGAGGCTATTTTATTATCCTTGTGTCGACCATAATATAGCCCATTCACTTTGAAAAGGATATCCCAAGTACCTTCTCCGAGCTCATCACATCTGATGGGTATTGAATGATCTCCATCCTTCTTATAGTAAGTACACCAATGTGATACTGGTAGGCAAATGTGATTACCATCCCAAATCTTTCTATAGGGAGTATCCTTGTCATCTCTCGCCTTCCACTCTTGAGCAAGAGGAGTAGGAATGTCCATATTTAATGTCACGTACTCCTCAATAATATCAAGTTGGTGGCGAATGTACGACTCACGGGGATCAGTATGTAGTCCCCATACTGATTGCGCATTATCTTGACATCCGTGGAAGGGAGCATTCCCGTTTGGAGTACTACGCTATGATCGTCATAACGCAAGACTTGTTTAAATTTACGCTGTAGCGGTGTAGGATTATGTACCTTGGTTGTTTCTTCGACTGGCCTCAGTTGTAGATGATCTGATCGTAGCGAACCTTGTAACGTTTGACCGCCATTTTGTCCTATCAGATGGAGTAGATGCCTGAAAATGAAAAAGATTGTATTAAGTTTACGTTCAAGGGAGGAGAGGGAGGAAAGTAGCGACTTACCATTTTAGTTGGATAATAGAATATAATAGAGAGAGAAAATGTGCGTCCGTCACTCGTGTGATTCAACGATGGAATGATTCTCACTGTGGAAGGCTCGCTATTTATATAGAAATGCTTGATTCTCATTGGATGATGATCCTCATTGGACAATAACATCAAGCTGATTCCAAATCTGAAATCCGTTTTTCAATCCGATGCTTCGTTTTGGCGCTACAGCCCAAAACGTCCCAAATTCTAACTCTGTCGTTTTTCGCCAATCTCCCAAAATCTTAAATGGCGTCTCACATCTAAACGAAGACAGATAGGAACAAGCCGATTCTTTCAGTGAATTTGTCTCACTCTTAGCTTTCAAACGAGCTATGGCACGACAAAATCCGTCCACTGGAAGCCAAAATCGAAGCTAGCTCTCCCGAGGGGGGGGGTAGGGGTGGGGTAGGGTGGGAAAAACTTGTCGACCTAACTTTTGACGAGAAAGACGATGGTAGCACTGGCGCATCGAAATTCGACACTTTGGAAAAAATTTTCATTTTTACCGTACACAGTCACTCTGACACTTAGGATTTTTTCAACCTTTCCTAAAATCTTGTAACCGCTCTAACTTTTGAACGCTGATCGGATTGACTCGCGCCAAAAAATGTCATAGGTTAGTTTTTCATCCTCTTTCGAATGCAACCCGAACGAACAAAATCCGTCCACTAGAAGCCGAGATAGCAGCTAGCTCTCCCGGGGGGGGGTAGGGGTAGGGGTAGGGGGAGGGGGTAGGGGTAGGGTGGGAAAAACTTGTCGACCTAACTTTTGACGAGAAAGACGATGGTAGCACTGGCGCATCGAAATTCGACACTTTGGAAAAAATTTTTCATTTTTGCGCACCGTACACAGTCACTCTGACACTTAGGATTTTTTCAACCTTTCCTAAAATCTTGTAACCGCTCTAACTTTTGAACGGCTGATCGGATTGACTCGCGCCAAAAAATGTCATAGGTTAGTTTTTCATCCTCTTTCGAATGCAACCCGAACGAACAAAATCCGTCCACTAGAAGCCGAGATAGCAGCTAGCTCTCCCGGGGGGGGTAGGGGTAGGGGGGTAGGGGTAGGGTGGGAAAAACTTGTCGACCTAACTTTTGACGAGGAAGACGATGGTAGCACTGGCGCATCGAAATTCGACACTTTGGATTTCCTCCCACCCTACCCCCCCCCCCGGGGTGGAAAAACTTGTTGAGACCATTTTTGACGAGGAAGACGATGGACACCACGTCCACCAGGCCGGCACACCACGTCCACCAGGCCGGCACCCAAGCCCACCCGGGCGGCACAACACCCCAGGACAGGGAGGAGGAGGAAGAGAGGAGGGGGTTAGGGGGGGTAGGGGTAGGTGGGGGGTAGGGGTCGGGGGGGTTGGGTTGGGGGGGGTTGGGGGGGAAACGGCCGCCATCTTGCGCTATCTGGTGTTTGTCACTTGCTTACTACT
>CAJQUW010016129.1:0-68914 GCA_907163375.1 Prostheceraeus crozeri
CAAGAACCTAGTAAACTAGATAAAACAATGACACATTGTGTAATTTTTGATGATTGTGTTAATGATAGAAATCAGTCAGTTCAGAGAAATTATTTCACAAGAGGTAGACATAATAACTGTAGTGTATTTTATTTAACACAAAGTATGTATTCATTAGACGGAAGTGTTATTAGAAAGAATGCAAATATATTTATACTATTTGAAAAAATGCAAGAAACTTAAGTGATTTGCTAAGAGATTTATGTATAAGAGATAAAGATGAATTTAAACAATCGTGTAATAATGCTTGGGCAAAAGATTATGGATTCATTACAATTAATATTGATAAAAAAATTCTATGATAGAGTTAATCGAACAATTGTTCTCTGACTGAAAGTCGATCGAAGATTTGTTTACTGAGTAATAAAAAATATACAACATAGTGGTATAATATTTTTTTGTTATTATCAGCTTTAATTTTATCTATTTTTTAAAATATAATATTTGAATTTTGTGGTAACATTGGAATACAGCAAAAACATTTTACTGAACAAATTATTTTTTTATTGCTTCGTTGTTTGTAATCTTTTCGTTTAAAGTTTTCTCGTTTAAAGTTTTCTCGTTTAAAGTTTTCTCGTTTAAAGTTTTCTCGTATTAAGTTTTGTTTAATAAAGTTTTGTCTAATAAAGTTTTTAGCTCTTCTAAAAAAATTTTGTCATTTTCTTCATTAGAAATTTTATCATCAATAAAAGTTTTACCATCACTAGAAATTTTACCATCCTTTTTATTTTTATCATTAACTTTTTTCTGTCTGTGATTGAAATGATATTTGATTTACTTCATTAGCTATTTGATCAAATTTTTCAATCTCATCTAACGTAATAACATTATCATCACATACTCTTTGAAAGTAGTAATGTAGTTTATCATAGACTTCTTTAATATGTAAATGCTTAGTTTTTAATGATTTTCGTTTCTTAGTTATTAAAGATTTATCTAACATTGTAGCAAGTGAAGTTGCAAAAACACCCGTACCTGTTAAAGCTGTAGCAACTACTGGAATTACTAAAACACCTGAAGATATAACAATTGTTAAAGCACCTAAACTTATTGTTAAGAATATGCCAATTCCTTGTGTTACATTCTTAACTTTAGTCCATCTCTTTCTTAATTTTTTATAATGCTCTAATCTTAATAATAATTGGGATTCCTTATCTTTCATATAACGTACTCTATCTTTGTGTTTTTCTATATTTAATTCACTTATTTTTAATTGAGATAACGAAGGATATATTCTTGCGGTTTCTTCCATTTCTGAAGTTCCTTCCATTTTTAAAGAAATATTTTTAACGGGCGAAGCCCTAGAACCTTCGGTTCGCAAGTCACATGATATATTTTAAAAACCTGAAAGATGGATAAAATTCATGAATTTGAAATTCTCAACTTTTATGATTTTTTTCGGTGTCCGGGTTTTCGGTGTCCTAGAACGGTCATGATTTAAGCGGGGGTGAAAATCGAACCGAAGGTTCTAGGGCTTCGCCCGATTGTAATTCTCAAATTTTGAGATTCTTAACTTTTATAATTTTTAGTGTCCTAGAACGGTCATGATTTTCAAGGTAAAAATTGTAATTCACAAATTTGAGATTCTTAACTTTTATGATTTTCGGTGTCCTGGAACGGTCATGATTTTAAGGGTGAAAATCGAACCGAAGGTTCTAGGGCTTCGCCCGATTGTAATTCTCAAATTTGAGATTTTGAAAAATTTGAAAAACTGGGTATTTTTAAAAACGCCCAAATCGGAGCGAAGCTCCTCTGGCTTTAGCCGATTTATGAATTTAGGTCTTCATAACCTGAAAAAGGGTTCAAATTCATGAATTTATGTTGTTTTTAAAAATACCATTTTTTGAAAAAATGGTACTTTTTGAATGAACTAAATTCATGAATTCAGGTCTTAAAAACCTGAAAAAGGGACTAAATTCATGAATTTATGTCGTTTTTAAAGATACCAATTTTTTTTATTTTTATGGTGTCCTGTCCTGGAACAGTCTTTTGACCATTACTCACCTTATCCCAATGCTTCAATTCCACATTACATCACAAGACTCTGAACAACAAGTCAAATCACATTCATTGCCAGTTTAATCAAATAAAATTGTTCGAGCCCGAAAAATAAGTACGATGGATATCAAACCAAGTACAGAGCCAGTTTTAAATCGGTTCTTTTTGTTTCTTTGACAATATGGCTCATTGATACAAGAATGAAATCTTTTCACATTTTGAAAAATGCAACTTGTAGTAATTTCATCTTGCGATGATGTGTTTAAGGTCGTGATCAGATTGTTTAAGGCCGTTTACCGACTTTCAGATTAATCTAAGCACTAGCGAAGGACATGTACTAGCAAGGTGACAATACATTACTAAAGAAATCATTGGAAAACTCTGAAAAGAAATAGAATAGACAAAAAGTGCGTGCTGTAAATGCGTTGTAAATTAATTGAGGACATTTAAGCTTGCTAAAAGCTACTCCTGCGATGCATACCTTATCTTGAAACACAACTAGGCAACTCTACCAACCATTTCAGAACTACGAGTATGTTCTTTTCATGGTTTCAATATCATCAGTAATCGCAGAAGATAAAGAAATACAAAATGTCATTTTTATTCAATATTTGCTTTTCTGCGCTACTTTTGGCATAGCGATTGCGTCCGGAGAAAGATTTTAAATAAGGGCTTAATAGGAGCATGGAACACAACAATGTTACAAAATTGATTGATGTTGCTGATGTTCTGCTCTGTTAGCCTCTTGACAGAAAATTCGGGTGTCTAATGTAACTAAATAAGGGATGGCATTTCCTGGCTGAGCTTCTGTTTCTTTCTTCTCTGGAAAATGTTCAACAGATGGCAGGATTTAGGGCTGCCAATCAATTGTCAAATGGAATTATTTTAAAATGCATTAAGCTTCCAAAAATGTATCTAAATCTGATGTGCTCTTAATGTACAGTACTCGTGGGTGTAAGTATTGGAGGGCAAAGAAATATAAAGAAATTTGATAAATGACTATATTTGCATCTCATACAAATCGAGATCAGATTTGTCTCATCGATGTATTTACCAACTGATAATGACGTCACATTTGATAATCTACATACAAAATTTGTAAAATTCGCATTTGATGCAACGAAGGACCCTTAGAAGTAAGGAGTAATTTTGGAAAACAGATAGTTTGAACTCATTAATAAAATTTAGGAAGCATTACAATTTTCATAAATATTCTTTAATAATTAAATTAAAACTCGACACGGTAAAAGGATTCGAAGAATCCAGGAAACGGAAGATACCACAGTTAAACAACTGTCCTAGTGGAGAATCGTGTAAAGAATTAGGCAACTTAAAGTCAAGAGTGAATGAACATGAATTAATACTAATAACACACAGTAACCCAACCCAGTACAGAGTAGGAAACGAAATGCATATAATGGCTAGCCGACCCAACCTTTGAAGAGATTGGAAATGAATTAAAACTTATAATCAGTTGTATTTTACAATTGAAAGCTAGAATGAGAGCTCGGCATCAGACATGATGAGAGGCTGACCGAAATTATAAATGGTGAAAATCAAGAAACAGAAGAAACCAAAATAAGATCGCTATGTACGGAGTGATCACGAAGGACCCATGTGGCTGCATGAGAAAGCTGTCAGAAGGAATCTTTTGAAAATATTCAACGCAAGATCAAAGTGATGGCATGACATAATAAACGTAGTGTGATGCACATAATCTTCGACTAAAAATCCAAAAGTAAAATTACAATCAGATCGTTTGCCACTTATTATACTGCTAATTGTATTTTTGAATATGATGGAACTGGGCCCTCTCAGCATGCGTGTGTTGGGCTACCCGCCATGATGGCATGAAATCCAAAATAAAAAAGAAACCGTGGCGGAATCAAGTGATGAAGAGAACGAACTCACAAAACTGCTGTTTCATTAAAGAGTGTGAGCCCGAATTAATGTGACTACGCCTTACAACCGATATAAGTACACCACTCGCAGAAAGGGCTGATAAAGAAATCGAAAAAATTTCTGAAAATTTCATAGCAGCTCAAATAAGCAGTGGAGATAACTTTTTGAAAATTGAGATGAGAATGAAGCAGTCGCAATATTCAAATCAAGTTTTGAACTGATTTCATTCCTCTGATCTTCATTTGACTTTTCTTTGAAAAAATTCTGGCAGTTATCTTGAGGTATACTAATGATAGGAATTTCTAGAAAATTTACACCCTTGAGGAGTTAAAATGCGATAAAATTCGAGCTTGGAAAGAATCTCACTTTTCACTCCTCGCTTCACCGATTTTGAAAGTCTACTAACCCTAATAATTAGCACATGAAAATGACTGCTAAATGGTAGTCCAAACATTTTATAAAGGTTTTTGAGCACCTGAAAATTAAAGCCATAATAAAAAGCCTGACTGTTTCCAACTTTGAAATGATCGATTCGGTCATGGTATTTCTGTAATAAAGTAATGGCACACTATATGCAAATAATTGCGCTCCAGAAAAACCGATTTGCTTCTGAAAACTTTCAGATGCATTGTTCAGATGCTTTTGGATGCATTGTTGTAATTTTCAATCATAATTTTACCTGTTTTAGTTAGAACATCATCAATGTGTCTCTACGTACTGAGGCAGCTCCTGTTAAATTCAAGAGCGTTGTTATCAAGAAACCTATTTCATGTCCTGATAAACTGTGTAATCATCGCCCTATTCCGATTTTGCCTTTTTTATCGAAGTTGTTGGAACGAATTGAAATTAATTAATTAACGATTAGATTGAAACAAATAACTCACTTCCTTTATTCAATCCATATACAATCCATATTCAATCCATATACGTATAGCGAAACCAAAAGTGCAGAGACTGCATCTGCACTGAGTTGTATTGTAATGAATGAATGAATAAAAAACTTATATTCGCTGCAACTTCTTGCGTGTGACTTCTTCCGACGATGTTTTATCGGCGGTAATAAACAGTATATAAGCATTATTGCTACTTTGGATTTGATTGCTGCGTTTGATACTGCAAACCATCATACTTTGCTTCAACGATTTTATTATATCCATGGTTGAGAGGAATAGTCTCTTCCTGGTTTCAGTCATATTTGAATGGTGGATTGCATATTGACAGTCAGTGCTATGAATTGCACGTCTGAACCTCTGTCTTTGACTTGTTGCATTCTTGAATGCTCAGTCTTGGAACCACTTACTATGCATTTGCAGCCTCTCTCCTCAATTTTTGATAAACATGATGTTCGCTATCACTTCTTTGCTGATCATTTGATTTTGTATTTACCCTCTACGTAGATTTGACAATATATTGCTTTCGATGCAAGCGGTTGAAAATTGCATTGTAAACGAAGTAAAAATGTGATGTGACTTTCATGCAACGAACTACGCCTGAATGTTGATGTCAAAGGCTATTGTATGACGCAAATCTAGATCTGTTGCACATTTATCAATTCCTTCATATCCATGTAGGCTATAAAAGAAGACTGTTTAATGTCCTGCGATAGTTTCAATTGTCTCGGTATGGAAAAAGTAGATACTAATTTGGATTTTGAGATTCATGCTAATGCTGTCTGCAAGACGTGCTGTTATGATATCTGAAGGATCTAATCGATTCGTCTTGTATTTCTGCTAGTATATCAGACATTTACTGGCCTAATTTATTTTTTCAAGACTTGATTGTGATATTTCAAACCTTCTGCCTTGGCTAAAACAAGGTGGTTGGCCCGGGTGCTGATGGCTGCAGTCCTCTTCTCTATTCCATACAGTGGTAATTCCTGTCTGGCGCGTCCACGTCGCGGGGTTGGGTGCTGTGGTTAGCGCTGCAGTAGCTAAGTTCTGACAGGGACCCAGCGTTTCGGGGTATATCGCATCACCCTGGTCAGGGATACGATCGAAGATGAACGGCGTCAGTGGCGGAGGAAGAAGTTCAACTTCTTCAACGGCGAAGACGGCGGAAGAATCTCGATCGGGGAAGAGAGAGGCATCACCAGGCCGATGGATTGGACTTTAATAGGAACGACATTCCCTTCCCTAATACAGAGGCCCTGTTCGGGCGACTGTTTTGCCTCTATATTTTACCGTACTACCATACGCTAGTCACGACATCTACAATATCGAAGTAATAACACATTTTTGGCCCTAAGCCACCAATGACAAGCTGGAAACCTATAAGTCGCTAACTCAATAACATACCGCTTGCTGACCAAACAAAGTGAAGACAAAGCTCTAGATATACCAAACATTAACGTTTTGAATGCCACATCAATTGCTAAACCCCATTCCATAGATCACCTGATAGCTGACATAAACTGTCATGACATCCAATATACCTTCATTACCGAAATACACTTAAAACAACATCATGATGAACAGATTATATCTCTTCATGGCCGCAATATTGTGAAGAAAGATATAGACAGAGGGAAGGGAGGAGGGGTGCCAATCATCTTACAAGACCATCTCCAATAGACTACCATCCACAGTCCACCTGAATACGATGTTCTCTGGATAGAGACAAATCTCAGTACTGCCAAACACATCATCGGAGTCTGCTGCCATCCGCCAAAAAGAATATATACAGCTCCATTATTAGATAACCTGGAAGCCAAATTATGTGAATTCCAAACACTTTAACCAGAGCACGTTATTATTATACTCCCTAGCGACTTCAACGAGCTCGACAACGACCAAATTGCGGAATCTGCCGGCCTAGTTGAGATAGTTCAAGCACCGACATGGGAAACAACTATTTGGACAGAAGATATATCAGCGAACCCCTTCCAATTAAAGTGTGTACGATCAAATCTACAGCTAAATCCGAACTTTTAGCAATCATTGGTATATAAGAAGTCATATCAAAGCCTCCAAAAGTTCGAGTCAAAAAGAAATCAGACTGAAACCCCAAAAAGTTTAGCACGCTTCAAAGAAATCTTATCAACAATGAAGATGCAATATCAAACTGAGGAACGCGATTTTGAGAAGTCCTGCGACGAATTCTATGCAATACTACAATTCTTGCTAGATATATTCTTTTCTATGCGTGAGATTACAATCACATCGAGAGATCCTGATTTCGGCACCCCTCACATCAAATGGCTACTGAGGCGGACGAACACCTATATGAGGAGAGGAGAGTTAGATAAGGCGCATATTATCAGGAAGAAAGTGCATCAACACATTATCAATTTTAATGCAACAAAACTCTCAAAAAGTATTACGAAAGACCATTGGAAAGAAGTAAAATGTGTGACAAAAAAGGAAAAGAACAAAACAGGAAAGAAAACAAGCATATACACTGAAGCATTCAACAACCATAATACCAACATTTCTACAGACCTCACATGCGAAGAACCTCTATAAAAAGTTGGTCCGAAGATGAATCAGGAATTCCTTGAGGCACATGAGACGTATTCTGCACTGCAGAAGCTGAAGAATACAGCAGCAGGTACTGACGGAATCGTCGTTTCTGCGTTTGGCTTCCGACTACATACACGAGCAGCTGAATAAAATAGTTAATACGTCACTGAGATTTGGAATAGTCCCTGAACAATGGAAATCATCAAATATCGTCCCAATACCAAAAACAAGACATTTAAAAACACCAGGAGACCTCCGTCCTATATCAAGCACCCCCGTTCTGTCAAGAATGGTAGAGAGAATGATCAAATTCAAATATCTGAATCCCATAATAAGCCAATTTCCTCAACCTTTCAAAGATTAGCATGCCCTCCGACCATCAGGAGGAACAACATGAGCCTTTGTTGCGTTTACCCACACTATCACGAACCTTCTCGAGATCAACAGTGTTGTGAGAGTTATTTCAATGGACTTCTCAAAGCCATTTGATACGGTGAGACACGACAATCAATTCCAAAAATGTGCAGTGTTAACATACCCAACGACCTGTTCAACTCGCTCATCGACTTCTTCATTGAACGCCGCCAAACCACAAGTTATGGAGGCAACATCTCTGGAGAATCAAAAATTAACGGTGGTGTCATTCAAGGCTCTGTATTAGGTCCTTTTGCATTCTCTGTCGCAATTTCAGATCTAATGCCCATCAGGGATGGGAACATCATTACTGAAGATACCCAACTTATCATCACGCCGAATAACTTTAACTCCACAGAGATTGAATTATCCTCAATGCGTTTTGGAAATTGGAACGTTTCTTTTGGAAAAACTCATTTGGAAATCCTCATAAGACATTGTACGAGTTTCAGAAAGTTCAAAATTCTTCTACTTTTACTTGTTTAGTTTTGCAGACTCATCGTCGTCACCATATTACACCGACTATTACTCATATTACCAGCTCTCTCTCATACTAGCTCTCCTACTTTCTGCTCTTATATTGAGTGAGTGATACTTTTATCATTTCATATTACTGTCTTTCCTTTTATCTATGCTCGGTGTATACATGTCCTATCTTGTGAAATTTAATCAAAATATATTTAAGCATCTCTTAGACAAAGAAGAGAAGAAACTGGTGGTTCTAAATTGCCCCTCATATTATAATTCAAATAATATGTTATTTGATCTGAGCATCACTTGCTTTGATATGTCATCAAAAAGATTTGTTTAGCAATTAAAAAGTGCAAAATGAAAATCCA
Organism: Prostheceraeus crozeri; assembly: GCA_907163375.1. Classification (NCBI taxonomy): domain Eukaryota; kingdom Metazoa; phylum Platyhelminthes; order Polycladida; family Euryleptidae; genus Prostheceraeus; species Prostheceraeus crozeri. The sequence goes on from CAJQUW010016129.1 coordinate 8,651, forward strand.
GAAATTTTAGCAACAAATTTGCTGTCAAAACAACTGATTATGAGAGCTAACCTCACAATCAATATTAGATTTGAAAATGTTTGCCGTCGTGAGATTCCCCGAGCAAATATCAAAAATGCCATTTTGTAACCAGACACTCAAATTCACTTGAATGTTCAAAGGAAAAGCAAGCTCAGGAGAAATGAAAACAATCATTGTAAGCAGTGCAATAGCAAAAGTACAACATACTCTAGTTTCACAAGTTCAAGATAAATGAGAAAATGTGAATGAAAATGAAACTAGAGTGAAATAGTTTAACATATTTCGATGGTTTGTTAAGTGTTCAGATCGCACAGTCTGCTGAGCTGCTGCCCGACTCTGAGACACATTGTACGTATAGTATGTTTTGAAGGAGATTCATCTGATATTTCTAGAAGTATAAATTATTCTATCCAATATCATATCAAATCGAATTTTGATCGATACAGTACATTGCGGTAGTGTGTTCGCTCAGTGTCCGGAGACCTGAGACCTACTTCGATTTAAACCGAAGACTTTAAAATACAGTAGGTAGGATGCATAGCCTACTGCAGTCGGTCACATGGAAACAGGTATTTCACATAACGTGCTTCTGAGTAGAAACAAAATTTTACATTTGATGTTTGACTGTCTTTCCTATCGACTGACCACCATATGTTGCGGAGGCAACATAATTTGGAGAAAGCCTCCAGCTGTTAAGGACAAAGCAATTTTTATGTTGTTATAACGTTTTCTTGCAGATATTTAAATCCTAGAAATGGATTCATAAATAGTTCGTTTGAAAGATTCATGTTTAGGCAATGTGATTTAGCCGAAGTTCGCTACGGACGTGCTGCGGCAAATGACATTGGTTCGAGTCAATCGAATGCTAAATCGGATTCATTCCCCAATATTGAATCATAGTAGAAAAAAATTGCTTTTCGACATGACGGCAAACTTCAAGCAAACCTTCAACAATGTGCCATAATTCAATTGCATAGAAAACATGATTTTATGTTACTTTCATTTCGTCATGGACGCAACAGAGAAGATCGCTATGGAAGTAGCGAAATTTTACTTCATCAATAAAAATAAACTTTCAGTAAAATTTTAGTGAATTAAGGGCTTCTAAAGTAGCATTTAAGTATTCCCCCGCCGGAAAATAGGCCTACCATATTTTCATCAGTCTAAGATATAGGCCTATCAGGTCTGCAGTCACTTCCCCTATGGTGAACAATTTCATCTTTCTTTTTCTCATTTTCCTAATTCGAATGATTGATTGTCTACTATGCTTCTCTTTTAGATTTATATTATTTCATCTAGTTTATTGAAGCGATTTCTATTTTGTCTATATGATTATCGAAATAATTAATTAAAAACCCAGAAGCTGCAATTTTTTTCTTTTTACTTAGCTTCCAAAATTTCCAATATTTCGGCTTCACAGCCTACGTCATAATATAAAAATAATATCATTATTTATTTTTTTTAGAATTATAGATATCTAGACGTCCATGCTTGAGTTTAATGCTGGACATAGATTTTGTATAATATAAATATATAATATAAAAATATCTTCTCTTAGTCTTAGGTTGGCAGTGTCTGAATCAGTGGCAAGGATCAATTTAGTAATAATGCTGCTAAAAAATAATTTTGATATTTTACTCTGCTTTGTCTGTCATGCTTTGTTTTCTCTATCTGCTTTGCCATTTTCTTGTGACCCTGAAAGCTTGTCGCTTAGTCTTAGTCTTGATCTCAACCGATTGAAATATGGGATTTGTAGATCATCGATTCATGTATGAACGTTGGTTGTGATTATTCAGCATCACATGTGTATTGTGCCTTGTATGAAGTTGCATGATCTCTGATAAGAGCGAGATTGATCAAAATGAAGTTACGTCCATAAGATAAAGAAATGATGCGCCTCAGATGCATGCAGAAGTTTCATCGCTGAAATAATACAGCGTTCTATGAATGCTGTTCCTGAATGAAAGTTTGTGCTACCCGTTGATTTGAATTAGGAATCATGCATTTTTGAGAGCTTCATTTGACCCATCTCTTCCGTTATGGACGTAATTTTTGCTCGATCGATTAAACATCTGCTTTAGGGTGTCAAGCAGCTGAAAATTTCACTAAAATAAAATTCCATGCATTACTAGGGTGTCTGTCGTATGTGAAGCTTCCGTGACGAATGAATTGTTTTTACATGATGTTGAATGAAAGGTCCATATACTTTGATAGGCCTACAATAATTATTCAATCATCCATATAGTCATCTACTATGTTATATCAATCCTACAAATGCCAGTCTGGCAGTATATTGATGTCAACGGCATTGAATGAACAGATAAAATTGAAATTGTATTTGTGTTACATCCGTAACGTTATGGATGTAACTGTACTTCACTGCTAATTTCTAAGATTAGACAGACTTCACTACCCAAATCGATGTCTATGACAGAAGATTCCAGTAATAGAGGAAGTAAATAAGAAAAGAGAGGAAATTTCATCGCCAAAGTCATAAATGAATAAACACATATTTTTCCGTTATGGACGTAGCATTTACAAGCAAGCTTTTCTTGACAACGATAGAATTCTGAGTAATATCTGCAACTCTTTTATCGCTATGCAGCTGACAAGTATGAACAATGCTTCAACGGATCTAGTTAAATGTGTGTCAAAAAGGGCCACAATACTTCTTAGAGACATTACGCAAAATACATGAGGAAAAACTAAAAAAAGTGAATATGAGTAATTATAATGACAAAAATTTCAAAGTGTACAAAGCTATCAACCATCGACACTGAATTTGTTTTGTATATCAAAATATGGATCACTGACAACAATAATAAGTGCGACATGTCAACCAAAGCCGATATTTAAAATTTGACACCCATGTCCCACTTGACGTGGAATTGCCCTACCCTCTTTTGCTTCCTCTACTCGACTTCAGTTAATAATGAAGCAGTCAGACAGCCAGAGCGAGTTTCTGCAATGAACGAGGCTGAAAATAAGTCAGCCTTAAAACTTTCACAGAATGGTGTACATCCTATGCCGGCTACGAATCTGCGCGATTGCCGAGCCTGGTTCCTCCATTTGTCAGACAGGATCAAAGAACAACACATGTTGATCCAGTGGGACGCAGATTGAAGTTTTTTGGCTACGATGAAATTTTCTTTGTTTTCTCTGATTAAGCGAAAAGTACTATGCCCATATCATAATTTCTGACATGCAATGTCTTCACATGATTTCCTGTCATGTCCATGCAACCCGGTCTATGACGCCAAACACAGTCAGATTTGGCTAGCCCACTAATGTCGGAAAACACAAGCATTTTGAGCAAATTAATCCACATTTATCCGCATTCCTGCATACATTGCAGATCAGAAGCATGATGATATCACATGCATATGATAGGAGATGACGTAAAGACATATCATGCCGAAACTTGTGGCTCTGGGCTTAGTACTTTTCGTTTAACTAGAGAAAATATAGAAAATTTCATTTCAATGAAAACGTCAATCTGCGTCCCATTGGATTTACATGCGGTATTCTATGATCGCGTCTGACAAGAAGAGGAACTAGGTACAACTCGACAGACGCGCAGATTCGTAGTAGGCAAAGGATGTACATCATTCTGTGAAAGTCTCATTTTCGGCCTCGTTCCATGCAGAAATTCGCTCTAGCTGCTGGGACAAAAGTCATAAGACCTATCTATTGAACCAAAAGCGGCACATCATCAATAAAATGTCATGGAACAATGAAGAGGAAATCGCTTTCGATAGCAATTCTTTTGAGAAAATATTCTCATATAATGAACTGAATTCTTTCTTTAGCACTATTTTCTTCTTCAGAGAAGTCATGCATAACAAGAAGATAACACAATATTGAATAAGGGAAAACAAGAAGCCCATGACCCTATCAATCAATCTTCTTAACTTCTTTCTTGCCAGACAAATGATGCAAATGATTGCCGACAAAGATCAAATTTCAATGAAGCAAAATAATTTGATTTGACTTGCGCTGATGAAAGAATGGAAGGGGATTATGGTAGAGTTTGTGATGTTGCTGTTCCCTCAGAAGCAACGAATTTATTTTCTCCGATTTGAGACGATCAAGACATTGTCACTAGTTCTAGACCGCTTCGAATGCATTTTGAGGAGAATTCAATATAACAAAAGTTTCAGCGACTTCATTTGTTCAATGGACATAGTGAATGTCATTAAAGATATTCGAATTGCTAAGATGAATAACAAAATATGTGAAATTTTGTTGAATCACACTGATTTACATATTTTGAGCAATGAAGCTTCCGAACTTGGTTGATTCTGCCACTCAAGCTAAACTATTTCTTTCTTCTATTGCGCGTTCATTCAGGAAGGTTTACAAGAATTCGGAAATACTTGCGAGTAAAAATTCTGAACTAAAAGTTGCCTAAAAATCATGAAAACTAAAAGGTTAATTCTTTCATAACAATGATCCTGTTCCTTGTGTTGTTAAATCCATTCATCCAAATGTTTGCTCACACTTATTTTTCGAAATGCCGGGATGTTGTCGGCATATCGAAAAATAAGTGTGAGCAAACATTTAGATGAATGCAGTCGTGGACGCTTTACCATCTCCCTTTTTATAAAATGTAAAACCATTGATATTTTTCGAACAACTAAAGAGAGATATTTCATTGACTTATTCCATCCTAAATTTAATGCCAAATAGTAGACTTCTAAATTTCTATGAATACTTTGTACATGAAGATTTTTTGTATATTTTATGTCACTTGATTTATAAAGCACCTGAAGATTGAATACATGAAAGCGCTAGTGCTACAAATTATACAAGTTTTTCAATATTTTCTATCGCTGGTCTTTTTGATTCAATAAGTTTTTATATATTTCCAAATACCGAGTTAATTATTGTTCTACATACACACATAGTACATACACACACACAAGTTCGTATATGCAGCAATATGGGGCGCAGCATGTTCTTGCAGCAATGTGGGATCCAGGTGTTTGAATGAACGAGTTTTAATCGCAGATAGCTTTGCAGCCCGCATGATCCTTCCGTGACGATTTCTGAGAAATTGTGTAGTTGAATTCTCAAGGTCATTTGTGGCTACTATTAAATCCGTATCTGGAAGCATACTTAAACAAGCAGCACGCTTGCAATATTCCTGCAACGTGAGGTTCAAGTTGTTTTCGTAGAAAAACATGAAATTCCTTCCGCTGAAGACTGAAAACGATTCTTGAGGACAATATCATGATCCCTATAATACATTTTGATCGAAAGATTGCGCACAAGGTGCATTTATTGATATTTCTGTCTTTATAGAATGGAGCGCGCCCCACTTTCCGCAATGAGCCCCATTTTGTATGATCGAGGATGTAGCGAATTTCATGTTGCAGCAGATACATGAACACGCACTCACTCACACACACACACACACAAATATCATATACATGGATTGTTCATGTACAACCAAAACATAGCATTAGATAAACCAATATCATAAAGAGATGAAAAGAAAAATATATACTCATTGACAAAATTTTTCAAACATTTACGTCTTTAACTTCTTTCATTTTTGACTGGTATGTATACATGTATGTATGATGCCTTGATATTTTAGTCACAATCTCCACCAAGTCGCTAGCACAGAAAAACAACGCATGTAGCAGATTCAACTTTAATAGCGCGTGTGCCCCCCTCTAGCTCCAATAGTACATTCAGTAATCCGAGATGTCATGGATTCACAAAGTTTCTGAATGAAGGATGTTTCAAGGAGAAGCCACTGCTCTGTCAGTCTTTCAGAGAGAATCTTCAGGGACACTGGTGGAAGTGAATAGCGGTCTCTCACTCGCCGCCCAAGCTCGTCCCAGACTTGTTCAATGGGTTACAGGTCAGGTGAGCGTGCAGGCCAGTCAAGGGTTTGAATGTTCAATCTCCTAACAGTGGCAATGACCAGTATAGACCTTTCTCCATTCTCTAATGTGTTGAATGGTAAATGTTATGTTTTGGTTGTACATGAACAATGTTTGTTTACTCGTACATGAATTTGTTTTTGAATAAATCATTTAGCCCTTGAGAAGCCTACAAGATAGGTAGAAACCGGTCGGGCAGAATTCTTTGGTTTTTCCTTTTACGTTTTACGTGGATTTTTATTTCGGATGTATATATATATATATATATATATATATAAATATAATAAAAGTTAGAAGTTTTTCAATACGTAACTATTAGTACTATAGTTTCACGGCCATTCGACCGATTTTCAAACGTTACAACTATGGAAAGAAACATTTTAAAGTCAGTATGAGAGATGGCAAGGTGTAGAGATAGAATAGCTGAAAATTGATAAATAAAATGCGTTCATAGATGTTTCATTGATGACAATAGGTATTTCTTTCTGTGCCTGCACGTTGAGATGATCTCCGTCTTCTAATGTTCAGCATTTCCTTGCACTCCTTCGTTAAGATTTACTGGTACTAATTTCTATGAGACAAAGCAAATTCAATTTATTTTTCCGAATATGATACGTTTAATGTTTGCACTTTTATGTTCCACATTTGTATTTTTTTGTTGTTCGCAAGACTTTCCATTTGATGTTATATTCCTTGTTCTTTTCTTTCAGAGTCCAAACATACTTCGATAGTGTAGTTTCATTTCTTATATCTTGTGTTTGTCCGAAATGACTTTTTATGATTGTTGTATCTTGTTTTGAATTCTTCTTCCGTTTGTCCAATGTAAATTTTCTTTTCGTCTGAAGCTGTTGTTACAGATGCTTGGTAGACAACACATTGCTTGAGGCAATTACCATCTAAAGGGCATGATTTTTTATCTCTACAATTGCATGTTCTTTCTTCTTGATTTTTGTCTTCCTTTGGCTCCAATGATGCATTTTTGCATTGTGTTGATTGATTATTTGTTTCATGTTTTGCATGCAACTGTATATTACTTTTATATTTGTATTTCTATTAAACAGCTTTCTGTATCGGTGATTCGTTGGGAAAAATTGATCTACCAATTTCAGAATTGACGTCCTATATTGGTTTTCACGCTTTTGCTGTTTGGTTGGTTGAACCATATTATTTTTCGCTTCCTTTTTGATTTTGTTTCACTCTGTTGATTGAATTTCAAGGTTTTGTCATATCCACCTTTTTTGAAATCCATTTTGATAGTAGTCTTTGACTTTTTCGTAAAAGAATTATGTTATGCTGATAGCAGATGATAGAAGATTGTAAGTCCATCGTTTTCAGTATGGGAAGATTTCTTTCCTGTATGATTATTGGTGAATTTGGAATTTTTGTCCAAATATGATTTTGTAAATTGTTTTTTCACATATGGCACCATCAAAAAATGTTTGGAAATTTGAATAGGTCAAAGAAAATGTCAAGATATTCCGTTGTTTGTAAATTGCATTCAACTGTAGTATTTTCAAATTATGCTGTTTCAATATTTCGATAATATCTTTCCGGGCTCTGTCGGTTTTTGGTCCTGTAAAAAAAAAGCTGCTTTTTTCATGATTGCCAAGCCATCGTCTCTAAACAAACCGATGTTGTTGATCCCAAATATTTTTGTTAGGTTGCTCATTATGAAAAGGCCGACCAATTCACACGTTTCAGCTCCATCGTAACTGCCCATCGTTACATCAAACATGTCTTGGCTTGTTCTTTTTATCCATGTGCTTGATCTATCAAATAACAACGATTTTTTCGCATGTAAGATTGTTTCCACCTCGAGATCAGTTATGTTTGTATATTGTTTGGCGAATTCAATACTTTTTAGAAGTAGATCCTTTGTTATCGATGGATAGAAGTCGACTATATCAAACTTCATGAACTTGCATTGATGCTTGTTGTCTATATCTTTGAACCAGTCTATGACAGCTTTGGATTGTCTCCATTGTAGGATGTGGGTCGCATTTCGAATTGCAGCGTTGCGTTTATCCAAAATTTTCTTGCTGATCAATTTTTGTAGCTGAAATGACAGGCATTTCTTTCAATGGCCAAGCAATCTTTGTTAGTGAAAATAGATCCTAGAGATATATTGACAGCACCACTCGGATATTCTTATCGATTGAATAGACATATCAATTCCAACGACAGATGGTTCATATCGATGCTAAGGTCGGTTAGTCACGTAACAACATTTATTGATACAGAAAATGGCGCGATTTATAGCTTTAGAATCGTCACGGAAGTAGACATTAAAGTTTTGCTGTAGCTGTCATCAAAACAGCTGACAAATTTGGGATTACAGCTCCGATACATTAATTAAAGAGAAGAGATGCATCACATTTTGTGCTAGTTAAATAGTCGAACGCATGAAAATGGAAATATTAGCCTAAATGATAAATTAAGGAGCATAATAATGATCCAATAACTCTTTTTATTTCAAACATATGATATTGATACTTGCTGAATGTGTGCTTATTAAGTGACAAAGTTGACAGATGTGCTTATTTCAAATTAACTGACCAGAAGCCGCTCAGATATTCGGCTTTGATCAACCGAATAATTAACAAATATCATATTTTCGGGTACTAATGCGGTTTCACCAATTCATCTGATACGAACACTGAAATCAAACCATAACAAGCAAATAAAATTTAGTGGCTTTTTTATCTAGATCTCAACCTTGTCTTTGTAGCAATTTACATACAAATTAATTATGACAAAATCAATTTAAGTTCTGTGGATTGAATGTAAATGAAGAAATATAGACATACAACGAATTCTGATTTCCGGATATGAAAGCTTAACTTCTGACATTAAAATGAAGATGTTATTTGCGAGTCATTAATTCGAAATGCAGGTAGTTCCTGCCCTAAAATGACAATGGAAACTTGCTAAGCAACCAAAGATCTAAATACATTGAAAGCCTTCAACCACCTCCACAACAAGAGTGCAGTTTTCACAACATATGCTCACTTATTTTTATATTTTTCTCATGCTTTGCATTGTGATATGCATCGGACAAGTGCCGTAAATAGGTAAGCATTTATAGACTGTTGATAATGATGGATTAATGGATCAATTATTTGGCAGAGCTCTTTTTGTATAAAAACAGATTCGAATCAAGGAAGGATAAAGAAGTCTCAGGATGTGGAAGTGACCTCTAAATTCCAGCCTGAAAGCTAGTTGGGAACATTCATTTTTCTATTCTTGAAATATAGATTTGTGAAAACTTTGTTCAATCATTCTATATAGACATCAAGCGCGGGAGGGGGACGGACAACAGTTGCTAAAATCGTTTGAATTACAACTGCGGAAGTTGATAAAAATGCTGAAATGTAGCTATACAGCTACGACTGCAGCCAAAAATGTGGCCGAATGCTATCTCTTTGAAATATCTAAAAATCTCTTAGAGCATAGAAATTAACAATGCCATCGAAAGTGTGCCTCTATGGAATGGAGGACAGATGGTGTAACTGTATAGCTGTTATCGTACGCACTAGGTAGTCCGCAGCCAGAGCGAGTTTCTGCAAGGAACGAGCTTTCACAGGATGATGTACACACTACGCCTACTAAGAATCTGCGTGTCTGCCGAGTTCTAGTTAGTTCCTCTTCTTGTCATACTCTGCTACTGTCATTATATTTTCAGCTCTTTTCAATGGTCACTTCACAAGACTTTACAAAAATAATTCAAAGGCTCCTTAAGTTATGAACAAGTTTCATTCTCAAAAGTTTGGCTTCACGATATCACAGTTTGAGTCAATGACTTCAAGGGGCACTTCAAAGAACAAATTTCTATTTATTCAAGTTTTGACGAAGATACAATGCGTCATTTCCAAGCGACGAAAGCTTTTTACTAATAGCCTTGTGGGATTTCTTGCACAATTATTGCACAATTATTATTTTTGCTATAGCGCATGATGCGACAGTTGAAAGTCTGATGAAGCGGAGGGCTGTTGACATCAGAGAGAAAATGTTGCGGCCCCGCGACACTGCAGACCATAAACGTGCCCCAAACGTGCATTGTGGTCGCAGAGCCGACTACTCCACTGAACAGTCGGTTGAGTTGAACCAAAGTTCATCTGGGAAGGTGGCCGCCTGCGGATTTAGAGCTCTATGTAGGTATGAGCAGCTGCAGGATAGTTGGAGTCGCTGGAGGCCATGCGTCGCTCCAGGTTCTCCACATTAGGCAGCACTGGACGACACGCGGAACATGAGTCTTCATGAGTCAAACGGGCCGGCACTGGAAGCTCGTAGAGGGCGAAATGGAGTAGCTGGGAGTTGGTCATGTGGTTCATATAATAATAATAAGGGTATATTTGAGGTGTTGAAAATCGATAACAGCATGTTTTACTCAGAATTAACACCATTAGAGAACAACAATAAAAAGCATAACGGCAATAGAGAAAAAGGAAGAGCCAAGCTAAGGATTATGCGTGTCTAGAATTCATAGAGTTGTGCAGTGCACAAGCACAGTAAAAAAGGAACGAGCAAGACGCTGAGTTCTGTGAATTGCAAGGACAAACCTTCCTGACTCAGAGAGGGTCGGCAAAACATGTAACATATAATACGAAGACATGATTTCGTAAACATATGGATAGATAGAGTATTTTGTCTTTCCAGTAAAGGTAGCAAACAGCTATTTGTACAATGCATACAATGTAGAGCTAATGCATACAGTCCAATAATATATCCAATAATGTTGTAGAGATGGCATCTTTTTACGACGTCGAAAGATTATTTCAGAACTTATTAGGTTTAAGTGCGTTATGTTGACAGACTATTGTTGTTTGACGACGATCTCTCACGCTTCGAATGATATTCTGACGAATCGGATAGAGAAAAGTTATTGATATCAATAAAGAACATCATCCTTAGCTAAATGAAACATTTGTAATACATCTCCTTGTTGAATCCCTCTAATGCTTTTGAATTCAAGATTTCTACTTTTGATGCATTTCTCTGTATCTAAGAACAAAATAGGCTCTCATGCTTGCATGTCTTGAAAAAATAAGTGCAGAGAGGCTTCAGCAAAATAGAATAAAAGATATATGCCCCAATTGCAAAACTGAAAGTAAATAAGCATGCAGCTACGGAATTATGCAACTCACACATTTTCTGGTTTATTTGTAAGAAAACAAATCTTTACGGATAACATAAAGTATTGTCAAAACAACACATGAATGAACATGAGAGTGGATAGTTCTAAGAAAACTCCTCTTCATATTACTGAAGAAGCGGCTACATAAATTCAAAATACCAGTCATCGAGTTGTACTATTTGTCAAAAGAGGAAAGAAAGATCAAGGGATGCGTAGAAATCGAATATTTTCGGCCGAAGCATTCATCAGGTTAAAATCATATGTAACAGTATAAAATCTGATCCGATAATGTAAAAGAAAATATGTCAGTATCAGAAATTTTGATAATAATGAAAATGGTGCCCAAGCATGTACAACTGTAACGGCTTTAATAGCCGGGATTGGGCAGCAGGATGGTTAAATGCAATTCAGACAGAGTTTTTATAAACCTGATGCTTTTAAGTAGCATGTTCTAAAATAATGACGTAACAGTTTAAATCCATTCATATCAGACAAAGCAAACGTTTGCTTTTACGGATATTTGCAGTTCAGACAGTAAACATCGTGAAACCAATTTTAGCTGTTAATTTTAACAGATATTTGCGGTTTACAGTTCAGTGTGATTGATGTCACCAGATGTAAATTTTTTTCAGTATAGGCCTACTCAATATGAATAATGTATCGGTAACATCAAAGACCAAGAAAATTGACTACGTTGCAGTTCCTTACATCATCAATTAATGTTGACGGAGGGAAAACCACGGCTCGACGGATGTGTCTCTGTTTGCATCGGCTACTACTTTCAACTTTTGCCTCAGTCGACGTGAACTGAACCGAGGCAAGGGCCACAACTAATAGCTGTACAAATAGAGACAACATCCGTCAAGCCGTGGTTTTCCTTCCGTCAACATTAATTTACCAAAAATCAAGCGTATATGTAATTGTACAGCGTTCATACATCAACTCCCCCAGAGGATCCAAGATTTTCGTCTATATGCTCGTACATGTAGCTATTTCTATTGCAAAGGCAATACGATGCAGCAAAACTGACGAGTCGACTGGTAGCAAAATAAGGAGATGAAATGTACAAAAATTAGCCAGGAAATCAACTGAGTGTATAATGCAATATGACAGCTTTACTGTGAAGACATTCAACTTATGAAAAAAGGTGAATATTTTTCATTTTTCCATCACATGGCATTTGAATCAACATAAGATATTGCCAATGAAGTCTTTCAAAGAAAGCTTTTGCACTATCACGAGGCAGAAGAAAGGACTTATCCAAACAGCCACAAAAGAAAAATAGCATAATTTTAATTTCATGAATTCACGATATATCAAAAGAAACCGTCCAACGGTTTTTGCTTTGGAGGGTCGGTACAGTGACGCCAGCCCTGTCTTAGTCTCTGGTCGACATGTCCAATAGGTGCATTTAACTTGTCATCAATCGAAATCACAAGGTATCTTACATCTAAAGATCATCATTTTCAATTCTGCTTTGTTGAACAACATATTTTTTAAATTAAAAATAGGGGCCTATGTATGTGGTTGATTTATAACCTATGAACGGCAACTTCAAATACTTAACAGGCCGGTGAGACGTCGGTCGGAAAATTCGACCTGACTGGTGACATGTGTCGGTCTACCCGGACCGCTTCTAATTCTCATGTATACATTTACCTAGTGAGATTTTACGGCCAACGTTGCGATATTTATTGCACTAAGGCACTGGAAGTGTGCTAACCAAACATAAATAATAAATGAATAAATGGCTGTATGATAAGTTGACACACTAAAAAGTAAAATGTTAAAGTCTCTTTCATATCATTATTTCTGTCGCTTACTCATATCCATGATTCCTGTCTTGCGCCAGTCACGGCATGAGATAGGATTTTGGGCTGCAAAGTTTATTATCTTTCATTTCTCATTTCACAGGAGATAGGCAACTCACTTTGATCATGTCAATCCTCAAACATCTCGAACATCCGGAGCTAGCAAGATGATCATCTTGTCGCTTTCCGTTAGTTGTTATCCAGCGATCCACAACGCTCCTGCTTATGTTAGACGAAATTTGAATAGCCTAAAATATTCATCCACTCTTGAGAACATGATCAGTTCGCGCTAATGGGAAAAATACAAGTTGAAACTTTAACAAAAACTTGTACTAAAAAACTTACATTAATTTATTTTATTGTATTGTATTTTTTGATAAACAGCTATAAGATATGAATAATAAGACATCTGATATTTTTTTCTCTTATTTTCACACTATGTTTGATGCGATAAGAGTACATACACGCCTACACCAGCATACATGCAAGTCATCCATCTTAGCTTTCTAAAACGTCAAGAAAAATTCGATTATGCATTTCATATGACTAAATTGCACTGGTGTTTCATATACCATTTTAGGAACAATTGTTCGATTTCATAAAACTGTTATATCCGACAGAAGATATATCTGACTTGAACAATCTGAGCCTAAAATTCAGCAGTCGCTGCTACAAATCAGTGTTGTAAATTCACATTATATGAAACTGCACATAACTAGACAATATCATAAATTCGCATATTTTCAGTAATTGGAGATAAAAAATTGGCAAAACATCAATTACTAATCACTATATTGGCATGACACTTTGACTGCCTGATCACTAGCAGATTCGATGCACAGTCACAGACAATAGAAAAAAAATCAAAATATCTTGTATCATTCAACTAAATTGATCAGAAGACCCGTCTCGTGAATTCGTTGATGTGGCGGTCAGTTATGAATAAATTCTTCGGAATCAATGAAAGTAAAGGATGTCCTGGCTCAATCTCAGTCAAGCTGAGCAAGTTTGTAGGCGAGTCGCGCATATTGCATGTCCACGTTTTCAAAATTAAAATTGTGGCAGAAACATATGGCTCTTTATTTTGGATGCGATGACAATGACATCTTGCGAATGAAGCTGGTCTTCAAGATGTAGCAGCAAAGAAACAAAGAAACTCATGGACCTACATGAATTTCAAAATAGCAACACTGCACGCTTCCTTCAGGATGGGTGCAGATGCAGATTTACGACTGATATGCAATCCATAAGCGGCAGCTACACATCCTCACGAGATCACAAGTGTACTGATCTGAAATTTAAAAAGTTGTGAAAAATCTCTCAAAATCTTCCTCTACGTTACTTGGAATGTGTCAAATAAAGATGCCAATTCTAGCTGTCAAATGTCTGGAAACAATATTGCTGCTAAACTGTAAATATGTCAAGGCACTTAAAAATTATAAATATCAACTTAAAAATGTCAAGGCACTTTTAAATATGTCCTTACACTTGAATACTTGATACAGACTCGCTGTTTTACAATTTATTCCAGTCAGTGCAAGGCTGTCAAAACGCACTGTGTATCCATCCAATTAAGGCATCACTCAAGCTACAAAAACTGGCTGACACTTGAGAATAACAAAAGACGCCAAAAGCACATCGTTTTGGTACGTGCTTCTTGTGTGGCCAAAATTGTTTCCGGTGAAAAAGGACGATTAGCGCATCTATAATTTTATTTTCATTCCTTGCTTCAAGATACATATTTAGTACCTTTCATTCAGTTCCTGTTCCATCTCACATCCTGTCATTCTGTCATATAATGGCTGCATTTGCAATTTGCTATGTTTATGCAAAGCTGAGACCAGTTTAGGCTGTTTATCATATCTTAACATTCTTTCATGAGGCAACACTAAAAAACTTCGAATCTGCATTTTTATGCCTAACTAGCAAGATTAAACGTTTTTAATAACTCAAGTTAACTCAATAATAAGTGACATTGATAAGTGCATGAGCTTGGTCAGCAAAGTGTAGGAGTTGACAGCATGCTACTCACAAATTGTTAGTCGCATGATCATATTACTTTCGAAATTCTCAGAGATAAGTGTTTCAGGATAAATCTGAATGAAATTGTATTACCATGGCCTTGGTGACAAAAGATCGGCTAGGCTTCACTTAGGCATGAAGACAGTCGCCTACACGTGTTTCAGTGTACAGTCGAGTAGGCCTATTATTAATCTACTATTAAAATAACATTTTAACATTTTCATATATAGTTTGACAAACCTTGCCACAATATCCAGATATTGCAATAATTTCAGATTCCTAGGAAAGGGAAAATGTGCATTAATTTATACGAGATTTTATATTTTTTTATGTGCATGTGATTCTGATCCGTACTAAGCACACAGTGGTAATGTGCTATTTTAGAAAAAATGTCCTGTCCAGTTGTCATTGTCAAATTTCAGGATTTGAAAATTCAAGTAAAAGGTGCTAATCACAACAAATCCTGAAAATTAGCAAGAAATGTAGGGGCACTATAACCGTCCAGACGATAAGAAATTGCTTTATGATTGCAAACATCTGATGAACGATCGAAATCTCGAATATCTTTCTCTCCGTACTGGTGTGGTCACTACTATATAGAAATGGGCAACACGTTTGTTGATAAGACAGTTTCATGTACGATTGGTTAGTAGTATGTGTTTATTCAATCAAAATGAAAATCATACAAGGCATACATATTGACACATCACAGCTGCAAAATTAGAAAATCCGGTAAGTCAAAAGTAAATTCAAAAACCATGGCATAAGTTTCAACATCAATCGGAACTACGTAACATAATAATTGTTCAAAATACATGAAGTGAAGATAACGAAGGATCTGAGACACTTTTCCGTCCTGCAAAACGGAATGGGCGGTGCACTTGAGTGAGGAAGTCTTTTTGGTAGCAACAATTTCAGGGCGTGATCTTCAATCCCCTCTATTTTTCTATACAGTCGAATGCTCATTTCTTGCCGACGTCTTTGGAGTTGATCATCCTGACAATTACACAAACGTTCATTGTCGCGAAAAATAATTTTGTGAGCACGCTTGTCGACAGCTAGCAATTTGTGACAGTTTGCTTTATTCAATCCCACGAAAACAGGAGAAGCGTATTCCAGTAAGGATCTGGTTGATGTATTTTAGCTGTATACGGTCTGTCAATTGGGGCCAGCAAGCTAAGGACGTGCATGTTTGTATCTGCTGACAAACTACACAACATGAAAGCGGTTAATATCTTTTTGGAGAGTTTTGATTGCGCTCAAAGTTCCGCTTATAGGCCTTAGAAATGTGAGATAAACAATTGTGAGTTCATGTTTCTCTACATTTTGACTGAATATTATACTGCGTGCAAATACTTTTTGATGCCATCGTGTACTAGTATCCAAACTATTCGTGCAGCCCAATTCGTAAATTTAAGATTTTGGAAAAAAATCAATGACCGAATTATCATAATTAAAATATTCAGTGATGGTTTATAGTGGACACACTGATAGGCTACTGATTGCGAAACTACTGCGCCAGATCGACTTTGACAAATAATTAACATTTCGACATTTTGTACGAGTTTCATAATGACAGTGCAACTCCTGTGTTATACGGCTTATTGTCATGGCTGGAGGACGATCCAACACCTGCTGCATATTTGCTGTGGACCATTCAAAATTAAGATGCATGATGTAACGGCCCGAAGCCACAGCATATTGCGGTTCTGAGATCTGAATTGTAATATCATTGTGTTAAAGTTATCTATGATTGAACCGCAATATGCTAAATCGGTATATTGCGGTTCAATATTTCAACATTGAAAAATAGACGAACTTTAACACAATGTAATATTGCTGTTCAGATATCTGAACCACAATATGCTGCAAGGCTGAGAGTGTTTCGCGACTTCCTGGCCCTCTGGGTTTTGACATGTGCATTTTAAAAGGTCTGAATTTTCCACTATCTTTAAAACTTTTTGCATGCTTAATAATCTTTGTATAACTTCCAGCGAAACTGTATTATCTGAATATGAGTGCAGTATTTTAGATGCACGATTAAAAAACCATGTTATAATCATCCATTTCTATTACATACAGGTAAGAACAGGAATTTCAAAACTGGTGCATGGTTATGAATAATAGGGCTGCATGGTCATGGAAAATTTTATATTGCATTCTTTGTACATTTTCTAATCACAAAAAACCTTGTATATTTTCAAGCCAGTCTTGCCTCTTTAAAATCTCATCTGAAGTTGTTCAGACTTGCATAATATCATTTGACAAATATAGGTACTAAAGCTGTTCAAGTTTGAAAAAAATCACAGCATATTTCATAAAATATCTATCCTATTTGCTGTCCATCTTAGCAAGCTATTTACGTGCACTTCACGCTCTCAGGACAGTTGCCACTTGGATGGTTGCACTTCGACAATTTCTCATCTCTAGATAACAATTAACTACCGGACAATTGCCAAGTATGCGAATCACCAATCAGAAAATTGCCCACTTCCATGATCGACCTTCCCCCTACCTATCTCATGCGAATCTGTAGTGGTGATAATCCCTGAAAGATTGTTCACTTCAATGATCAGATAATTCACACTTCCAACCTCCCTGACAGTTGCCCTTTTCGTCAATGATCATCAGTATGTTTTGAAATACCGGGCGTTTCACTTGATGCTCTAGTCATCTGGAAGCGGCTGATGTTTTTGATTAAAAAACTTCGTTTTCACAAAAACAACAAACTATTTGGCTCTTGAGAGTTGGGAATTAGAAATCCTATCACGTGCGCGCATGCACGTTATTCACCAAATTTATGCCTCAAGCGAATTTTCAATTTTCTCCAAGATGATGGAAGCAACTCGAGCATCAAATTTGAATCACCGTCAAGACATCATGAAGCAAAATGGACAAAGACGGATTACAGGATGCGTGCGAATATAATAAAACTGTTGCTAATTGTGTTGATATCTATGAACCTGTCGTGGTCATACTATCACATGATCATCACTGGCATTCGTTCATTGATTTAAGAATGCATCCTCTAATTTAATACAACAGAAATTGCATTATCTTGGAACACGCATGTTGTTTTCACTACACTAATGATGGTTTATAGTCGTGTTTTTAATAGTGAAAAGTCTCGCAAATTTCATTTCAAAGCTTTACTGTTGGAGGCTTGCTTTCTGAATGGGCCGTGTAAAATTAAAAAGAATATTGAAAGATGATGTATTAATTTTGCATGATGCAAAGAATTATCAACAAGATTGTTTGCATCTTAATTATCACCTTGAAGTTCACAAGTCCCGAATCAGTGTCAAAAGCAAACTGCATTGTACAAGCTTATTCTTAACTGACCATTAAATTCTCTTTCATATGTCTAATATATCTGCTTAAAGAAATTTGAATCTATAGAGTTATGACATATGGGTCTGTCTTACATGATTACATGACGTGGTTATTAAGGGGGCGAATAGAAATATAGCCCTCCTGTTATCAGTAAAATGGACTATCTGGACACTGACAATAGATGGCAAAGACCTTCATCTATTGTATTTTCTGCTTTCAGGTCTTTCCAGAAGTGTGAAATAAAGCACAAGTAATCTACATAGATCATATAGATACTATTGATCGTGCGCAACTGTGGATAAGAGTCATGAGTGATGCTTTCGAAATAAACTTCAAAATAGGACATTATACTTTGTAAAGTGTGTCAAAGCGTTCCTCTCTGTCTGATATTGGAGAGAAGAAGCGGTTTTTCAAGGCTGGTTGAGACTGTTCTTCTACAATGTCACAAAGATTCTGAAGTGTAAAGTCAAGTATCAAGTGATTTCGATGTAAAACTTGATGTCAATATGAGAATAGAAGATTTTTCAACAACATCAGCGGCGATGTTTTGCAACATCATCAAGCTACAAACAGATCAGGACCAATAACGGAACCTTGAAGGACACCAGAGGTCATAGTATAAGGAGAAGAAAAAAAACACTATCAATTGTTAATTACTGCTGTTTACTTAATTTACATAAAAAGATTCACTTGAATTGGAAATATGAAAATCAGTATCAGGTTCATCGTTCTCTGACTGTGACTCGCTATGAAAGCCACATTTTATAACAGGTCGTACTGTACGTTTTGGCCTGTTCGAAGCCATAGTCACAAGCGCTGCACATGTTAAAGACGTGCTGTTGTTCGAACGAAGATGAAGAGAAATGATTAGCCATAGGTACTGCCTTCACCAATACCCCGCTATGAAAATCGCAATCGTCACATGACTACATCGCTAGATTATGAGTCTCTTTCGCATGCGATGTCATAAAAAATGCCTTCACTCTATTGCCAGGTCGATGGTGATCGGCTATCTCCAGTTAACTAGCTAGCCAATTAGACCGCCAAGATGAAGAATGTGGACTTACCAAGCTCCCCCACGAGTCAATTATTTCACATAACATTGCCTTTTATATCAAGACGCACCCGTGCATCATGGCGCTCTAAATTGACTAATGTTTGACGTACCGGTGCGTCATGGTACTGAAAGGGTAAATGAATGCCACTGAACAGTGGGTGATGACTGAATATGCATTGCGATAGCACCTGAGAAATTTCCTCTCGAGTTGGAATAGAGTGAACTGGTTAAACAAAACTATATTTTACTACACACGCTGGCGTCAACAATTCCAAAAATTTCCGGTTGTCTGAATTTGGGTACAACAACTGTTGAGTTATACTAAACGGCTGATTTTTCTAACGTTTCTAATACTGTATCCAGAGGCCTGGCCAGATTATTGAACACGAAACCGCTAAACTTGATCGATCGCTATGAAAAATCGTGAAGCTATAGTTTTCACTTACTTTCGAAGTTTTGAGAAGTGAATTAGTGGTAATTGAGAATTGAATACTATCGAATATTGATACAGTTATTTTGTACCGGCATCTGTTGATTCCTTGTGGCTGATTATTGTAATTTTAAGCAGAGTTGGAAGTAGGTCAACCAAACATGACCCACGACCCACCTGACCCACAGGGTACCCTGATCCACATGCTGCAAGGGTGAATGATGGCAGTGCAATTTCCTTTTCTGATATCATCTTTAGTTTCATTTTCATTCAAGATTCTAGGTCTATCAAGGTAGAGGCCTCGTAGTATCAAAATTGTTGTTAAGATTTGTTATGAAAATTCAAGTGTATCAGATCACTTGTCACATGATAAACAGACATGATAAACAGACATGTAGCCTCATCAAAATTATCTTATAAGCAAGTTCATGCACCACAAATGCCTAGGGTTCCGTTTCTTGTTATAATTCTTGACTATCCGTTTCTAGTGCTACCTATATAACTCGTAGAGAGATGATTTGTTAGGTTGTCGAGGGCCCTACAGACTAAATTTCAAATTTTACATTTTCTAATCAAATGAAGTCAAAAATAAGATTGCAGTAGGCATAAATCATTTAATTATGCATTTTTTATGCTCGATACTA
Source organism: Prostheceraeus crozeri (assembly GCA_907163375.1). NCBI lineage: Eukaryota > Metazoa > Platyhelminthes > Polycladida > Euryleptidae > Prostheceraeus > Prostheceraeus crozeri. Next base: position 28,997 of record CAJQUW010016129.1, read on the forward strand.
CATGTGTGAAAATTATCCCAGAAAAATCGTCTACCTAATATTTTGTTGCTTCTCATGGCAATCGATTCAAATTTCATTTACTTCCGCTAATGTCAGATTTTAGTAGAAAGTTGTATATTTGATGTAAGAATGACATTCATTGAAAAGCAAATGGAATATGCATGCGCAACGCGTGAATAAAAAATTGCATGAGGAGAAGGCTATAATTCATAAATTTCCTTACAATGTACATATAGATGAACTGACATATTTGAGTGCCACTACATGTACGAGTACGTTGTGATAACAATTACTAGAGACATCATGTAAATATTCCTATTTTTATTGATACCAGATCAAATATCAAAACGAAACTTTTCATCGATTCGAAGTGTCAAAAAATATCTCCTCACAGAGCTCCAGCCGTAGTAAGTCTGTGTGAAAGGGATAAGTCTATATCAATGACCGTCGTATGAATTATCTTATTTCAGATTATGATGTTTCTAATGAGCAATGACATGCATGGAACATGTATGATGCGAAAGTATATTGAGCGGCTAAATGCTTTAAATGTGAAGCATGTAGGTTGATAATATTTTGATTTAATACAGGGTGTCTCAGAACTATGTAGGCAGTTAATACTATTAACTTCTGAGTCAAATAATACAGATATTTATTTCAAACTAACAGCACGGAAAATTTTGTACATGTTTCTCAACGTAAATGTTCAAAGTGCAGTCCATCGACAGCGATTAATTCATGACAGTGAGAGGTCACAGAGCGACAGACTTTTGAGATGAGATCCATCAGAACGTTTCTTGCACGAAATGTGATTTTATCTCTCATTTCTTGCACATTGAGACTTTGTAGACACATGTAGACTTTGTTTTTTAAATAACCCGAAAAAAAGAAGTCTATGAAGTCTAATGGAGTTAGGTCAGGACTTCTTGGGGGATACTCAATGTCACCACGACGTCCAATCCATGAAGTGATGGCACTGCCAACTCAGGAATAACTTCGTACAATGGAGTCATAATGAGCTGGAGCTCCAGCCTGTTGAAAGTATGGCAGCTCCTCGTCATTCGGATACAATCTCCTAATTTCCGATATTACATGGGGACGTAGAAGCTCCAGATGCTTCTCACCATCCACCGTCCCGTTGAAGAAGAATGGACCTATCAAATCGCGCGAAGAAAGGTGCCCATACGGTAACACCAAGAAGCTTAACATCATGCTGCAAAATTTGATGAGGATTCTCTTCAGCCCAGTAGATACCGTTGTGGCAATTAAGTCGACCATTCATTTTATACGTGGCCTCATCAGACCATACGATCATGCTTCGAAAGTCTGGATCGGTTGCTGTTTCACGCAAAACCATTCACAAAAGTCGACCCGCCTATCAAAGTCATCTTCATTTAATTCATGCTTACGTGTTGGGCGGTAAGGTCTGATGTTGCTTTCATGAAGGATTCGCTGAATTGTTGCTCTTGTGAGATTCAAGTCCAAAGCAGCATGTCCGATTGATTTTCTTGAGTCATCACCGAATGCAGAGAAAACTAAATTGACAATGTCATTTGACCACGCAGTTCTTGAACGACCTTTGGGAGGCTTCCAATTGTTCCTGCGTTCTCCAACTTGTCACGCATTCGGGAGATTGTGTCTCGACGTGGATATTCACAGATATTCTAGCATTTAAAATATCACTTTAAATCTTGATTACTTTCTTCAAATGCAAACCGGATTCACTTGACATGACTAATGTTTATCGGAATATGAAGGATTCAGGCGACAATGAATGTTCATAAAATTCAGATTCAAACCGCTTTCAAGTATGACAAGATCAGCGATAGCGTTTAACATGATATACTACACACAGAAATCAAACAATGGCACCGTACTTTGCAGTCATTGATGGTTTTAAACTACCTGCATAGATGCTTTATGCTGCCTTCATAGTTCTGAGACACTCTGTTTAATGAGATATTTTGATCAATTACATATTTCAAAAATATTTAGGCTCTGATCAATCTTTGCCAGAGATTTGCCATTCTAATCTCTACCAGTGGATATTTTCTAAGAAAGACCAACAAAATCAAACGAAACAAACAAAACGAAGGTCAGCTGGCATTGCAAGAAAATTTTCAAGATGAATAAAACCTTTGAATATCAGACTTCTTCAGTAGCTGCATCTCTGAAATTAAGGTCACACATTATTGGGTATCGTCAGACATAGCGACAGAGAATCGAGCATACACAATAGTACTCAAACAACTTCTCTCCACCAACCAACATCTCAGTAGACAGCAGCAATTGTTTTCGAGCCTTTAATTTGTGTGAATTCCGCCCCCTTTCGAAACTGTATGATGCGTGTGAAAGTCAATAGTGTTGCATATTTTGACTGTGTGCATCCATCACCCCTTTCAGTGACACTGACTTAGTCATTTTTCATGAATGATAAGAATACGAAAAATGAAGTTTACTGTATTTGAGATTGTCAAATCTATCATGGGTCAAACTGGTTGGAAGTGGGTCAACGAATTCTGACCCACGACCCACCTGACCCACCAATTTTTCGGGAAAACATGACCCACGACCCACTTCCAACTCTGATTTTAACTTTGGGAATATGTTCTGACTGATAGAAGTACCTAGTTAACAACTTGTATCTGGCGATTAAAGATAAAGACTGACTAGTGTCCGAATTACTCCACGGTACTTATGGTATCTTACGGTACTTATGGATTAGTTAACCATATGGCCTATGATTCTCGTGGGAACCATGTAGCATCGGCTGTCCGCTGCGCATGCCACGAAATAATAGCAATTGGCCGATTTGCATAGTTGTGCGTAATATGTTCATGGCATACAATGTGGTCGTCAAGGGAACATAAAGGAGCATTTAGAAGAAATATAAAGTAGGTCGTTTATATATTTCTGATCAGGGTCCTCAGATAGTGGATCCAGGCATCGTGTGTCACCTGGTTGAAGTCAACGGGTAATAGAAGAATTTCACAAAAGTATACCTTCTAGAATCCAGAAGATTACGTAGACAATTCCTTTGTTTGAATTATTTAAGAAGAATGAAAAAAAATTATATGCGTAATTACAGCGTAAAATAATTCAGTTTATCTGGACCGCGGTATGTTTCAGTCAATAGTGCTATTTTGACTATGTTCTTCTGCCCTTTTCGTCAGAAAACTTAAGTTTTTATTATCTGCACCCAAAATGATGTGCACTCTGCTTCTCAATATCGGCAGAAGTTAAAGCAAATAAATTGCGGAGATGAAAGGTTTCTTAACGATTGCGTGGTTTGATAGATTTGGAATTTTATCAGATTATTAAAGACGGTGAATAATTTGATTTCTTCCTGGAGCAGCATGTCCCAAAATTTCCCATTGGATTATCTTTTCTCGAATTACTCTCTGGAGAGATGGAATTTCGAAAAAACAGATTATCATATGTCGCAAAAGTGGGCCTGCCGGCATATTATCTGGCAACATGCGAGCTCTCCAGAAGGATCTCAATCAAATTAGTCATTGAGAATTACTGCTTCTTGCGATCAAAACATGTTTCAAACTTTCCTTAATCCGATTTTAAGATGATGTGAACTTGGATGATAAAATCACTAATAAACTTTATGAACTTTGGACGACAACAAGTTATTCAGTACAAAAGAGGAAGATCCTACCACATGAAGATATTTTTTGAATATACGTAAAAATGATAATTTGAATCAACATATTGCAGGATACAAAAGTTGTCATTGAACTTTTTTCGCTTGTCATGAACTCATTGTCTCCAACTTGTAACAACTCGTGCTTTATAGAATATGCAGATGATCTCACTGTGTTACATTTTCTGAGAAATGAAAGCGAGGATCAGCTCCAGGTCGAGATTGATGCTATATTTGAATGGACTACTTCACACAGTTTGAACATCAATCTGAATAAAAGTTGTGTAATGGACGTAATCTCGAAAACGAATATGATTTGTGAGCCTATTTCTTTATCCAGCCTGACCCTTGATAGGGTTAGTACCGTGAAAGTTTTAGGTTGTAATCTCTCATCAGATCTAAAGTGGAATGTTTTTATTGATTCGGTAATTAAGAATCATCTTTTGTATCTTTTGTTGTGTTTGAAGCCAGCCAATTGCCCTTCTCCTTTGTTATTTGAGCCTATTGTGTTTACATCAGACCCTTACTTTTGTACGCTTTTCCTGTAACATGACAGATTTTTTAAGAATTCGTTTGTCACGGGTCGAGAAAAGAGCGTTTCGTTTAATTGATGATAAATCATGTATTAAAGAGTACTTGTTTGCTGCAGGTGACAAGATGTGTCGTCATCTTTTTGAGAAAGTTTTAAGAGAACCTCATCATCCGCTTCGTCCCTTTTTTGAAACAAGGCAGTTGTCGTTAAGGAATAACTGTTGTTTGAGGAAGCCTTTGGCAAGAACAAAGAGATTTCAAAACTCTTTTATTAAGTATTGTCCATGATTTTAGGTTTATGTGTCCTTTTTTATGTCTTTATGCATCTACTACCTTGTCGAATTCTCACCGCTATTGTGAGGCTAAATAAAGCTTTTTGAATTTTGAAAAGCGCTATCAAGTTGAATATGCCATTAAGAAATCGAGAAAAATCAATGCACCGCTAGAATTCAAAGTGTGTCTTTAATTATACAATGAACATAAATTTTACGAATTGGCGTGGCGTGGTCGCCTCAAAATGGCAATATTGGATTATTTAATGAGTATTACTTGTAAAAACAATTTAATGCATTTTGCTTCGCATTTACAAAAATTACACTTCCATAAAGCTCTATTCAATGATGACAAAGAGCTAATTATACAGTAAGGCTGATGGTACCTAGCAAATGATAAGTGCCTGCTCCTATGATGAAAGATATTGATTTTCCCGTCATTGAATGAACTGAACCGCAATTGAGACAAATCGTCAAGAAGACGCTCTTGAACTTTTTTCAATTCATTATATAGAAATGATAGAAAAGCCAACTAGAAAATTGCACACCTGTCACGAAATATATTTGCCATACTATTAAACGATCAATATTAGAAATCGTCTTTGTCATGCTTCTACCTGAAAAATTATATTAAATCGGACCTATCAGTAGCTTGTGTCTCTGTAGGAATCGTTGACACAACACAATTTTGCAGAATACTTGGAATCAGTGGCGTCGTCTCCGTGCCTGCGAGGCCTTCGCCGCATACCCAAAAATAATTATTTACGTTCATAAAACTTAAGTGGAAATAGTTTTAAGTGATTTTTTGTGTTTGAGAGCATCTTTACGTTTACACCTTTACACAAACTTTACAGTTTCAAGTCACTACTCTCAAATACGTTCCGAGCGCCAGCGCTCAGCTGTGAACTGCAGGGATCTTCAAGCAATCACACAATGCGCTGGGGATGTGTTCACAGCAAATCACAGAGATGTGTGTGTGTTTGTGTGATATGTGGAGCGTGTGCGCTTAGCTCGATCGTCTTCTCTCGATAGAAACGAAGAAGCAAATATATTGCAGCAATGCAAGAAAAGATCTATCTATAAATTCTTGGATTCAGATGGAGAGAGACTCAAATTTTCCCTATTCGTGGCTTGGAGAAGATGATGACGCGTTGAATCGTCGTGTCGGCGTTCACCAATGGCTGAATGTTGGATCGGAAGGTTAGAAGCCGCAGAAAGGAAATAGCGATGAAGGTTCCACAATTTGATGTGTGATTCAGTCAGAGATAATGATTCAAGGCACAATTGTGATATTATGTTTATGGCGGCGATTTCAACTGTGGTTATTTTCTACACCGGACAGTCGTCCGAGGGATTATGCAGAAAACTCTAGCCACCGTACACGAAGTTTATGGTATTGAAATAAAAACTGAACCACTCTCAAGGGATATAATATCAGGAGGAGCACAAAAAACATTTTAGCTGCCCTAAATTTGAAACATGTAAGTGATTGACAGACTATAATAATCACAACAGAGACTTGCGTTGGCGAGAGCTTCCTCGAGAGTGAATGTTCTCTATAGTAATCTTACCAAGGTGATCAAGCGTCATGTGAAAAATCAACATCACATTTTCATTGTCATTTGACGTTTAAAATCTTGGGAAGACAAAGAGTCGCGTTGACGAACAGTCAGCTTAGGATAGCATGCTTATGAGGCTGTTCAAAAAAAGAGGCTGTCAGGACTCAGTGAATCACAATTCACATGCAGAATAGTCAACATTAGGACGTCCAAGGACTTCAGTGTACCTTTCATTTAAATATCAGTATCTATTTCTCACATCATTTCATTCTGTAGTCTTGGATGTCAGCATGATTTGAATGTTCATGTGCTTGTACAAGTGTTTGAAAATTCACTGAAATTAAGATAATGTCAAATTAATTATTTTATGCAGTTCATATGCTGTCTGCTGCAGAAATATAGGAATCCACTTTTGAGCGAAGGCCAATGGTCTGGAAGCACGCGACGCCACTGATTGGAATTATAAAAATAAAGAGCAATGCAGCCTACAGGAGATTCCAACCAAGTTTTCGTCAAATTCCTGAGCGCTTCAGAAAAAAATCAGCTGCAGAAAACATCGACAAAATGAAAGCGAAGTCACGTCTCAAACAGCCAATTTTTCTATTTTTTATTGAATTAATCAAATTTGAATTGCATCAAAGCTACCAACACAAGGAAAGCGACAAGGAGCAATTTTAGATAATAAGAAACCAAGGGAAATTTGATTTCCGGTTATGGAAGTCATTAATAGCAAAACATTCAATAAAAACTGATAGTTAAATCTGCGGTCTGCAAGTATCCTACACCAGATAGATTTGAACAGTTGTCAATTGCAGATGATTTTGAACAATTTTGAATTACTGCTGTAGGTCCGCCAATTATCACGTGTTGAGGGAAAACTGAAGATGACAGTTTTCCTGAAAAGCATTGTGTGATTAGATAGTTAATAATCACCATCACTGTTATACAGCTACTCATTGTTATAGTCATGTAAATGATGAGCTTTCTTGAATGATAGATGCATGCATAATGATTTATGATATCATTGACTTGATGATTTTGATCAATAAAAGAAGACAAGAAGACAAAGTCAATCGTAAAATGTTTTAATTCACCAAATTTTCGTCTGACGCTATCGATCTGAAGCAGAGCACACAACGAGGAAAGTCATTATACATCACATAACTAATTAAAAAAGTAATACTGTAGCGAATTTAAAGTAAATAGAAATATACATTAATCTTGCCAGTTTGTCATAGATACTGAATTGGTCACCTGAGAAAAATAGCCGCATAAAAGGATAAATGATCATACCATAGAAGTATAAAAAATCACAAAATTATACGCAAGACTAAAACATAGTTCTTTTCAAATATTCTTCAATTTTTTTCGTAACCGCCTGAGTACACAAAAATGCAGGGTAAATAATCTGCATTCACTGTTAGAGAAAAAAGACATCTCTTCGCTAAATGTTTTGTTTTGAACATTCGTTCACCTTACATGGTGCTTGTGCATGACTTCACGATATCACTCATTTTTTCCTCGTTCATCGATTTTGATGACTAGTGTATACCAAAAGTGCTCAGAAAATTCTATTCATACCCTTATGTGATTCATTATCATGTCCAAATGTCTTCGTATTGAAAAATTGCATTTTGAAAATTGAGCGATTTACATATTCTTAGTACTGCTCAGCCAATGCAAAAACGGACACAAGCTGAGAATGCAAGCTCTCGAATGATGATTGTCATGCGACACGATTGGAAGACATGGGAATCGATAGAATTTCAGCGTTTTATATGATGAGCTCTGTATGTGTATCTGCATATACGTATAATGTAATAAATGGTTAAGGATATTTATAGAAAATAAAAACTGGAAGGGCACCTCAAACTAAATTTTATAATGCCGATTGATTTCACGAGTTGTGTCGCTTCTCAAGGCACTGCATATAATGAGATTTGTATTATGCATGTAAGCATTAACAAAATTAAAAAAGTATATACATGTATATGAAAATCTTTAAGATATCTAAAATGAAAGTACTCAATAATCACAGGTCAAAGAAGGCCGAAATAGATTGATGAACATAACTTCTTTATGTTCTCGCTCTATTTTATCGCTGTAAGTAGTTGGTAGTTGATCGAAGAGGGCCGAGAACATTTAATGTATATACCATGCTGACCATTTGATTTGGATAATTTTCAATCTGAGTTAGAAAATAGTATATTGATGCAAAAACATCTATTCCAACTGCTGAAATATGCGCCCAAGGTAAATCTATCCTACTACTTCTTCTTCGTTCATATCGCTACATTTACCATCTCCCGTCAGTAATCGTACCATTCGACGAAGACTCCAACTTGATTTCAAGCTGAGGTCCACAAATCAGCCTGTACACCACATCTTTCTCCCTAGAACATCAAAGACCATTTTCGATTCCGTGAAAAGTTCAAATAATGGATTATCCAAAATTGATATAAGGTCATGAATGTTCAGTGATGAGAGTAGCTAAAAGCAAATCTGTTCATTTCCAACTAATGTCCGACGACCAGTAGGAGCCGGGTACGACGCACGCGACAATACTCTTTCGCGTGTGAAACAATTCCCAAGTGTAATGATATGGGGTGCCATCGCCGTGGTGCACTTTGGTTTCTTCTTAATTATTAAACGCTCCCAATTAGCGTATCCAATCTCACTACACGAGTCTAGAGATCAAGAGCAATGAAATCGACCGGCAAAACACGAGCACCGAATATTGCCATCAAATTCTGGTATCGAATTCTCGAAGTATTCGAAGGTATCGAATGAATTTTGTTTGTGCGTCTGAAGAAGTGGTAATTGAAGAATAAAGCCACTGAAACCGTCAACGCTAAAAGACGTCTTTTCAGTTTTCATTTTTTATTTTACTTGCATTTTGACCTACTCCATCCTTTTACATTACTGTTATATAAATATAATTATACATTAAATATAATAACCTTAGAGGATTAAAGAACACCTCAAAGGGTACCCTTCGCCAGCTGAAGTACCTACCCCCCCCCCTCATTGTCCTAAAAAAGAAAATTTTTCTATTATTGTTAAATGCAAGCGGCCATTTATTCTTGAATCAATTTTAATAAAAAGTTAGGAAACTGTAAATAATTTTACCCCTCTGTATATATTATCTTCTAACTTAGTAGCTTTTTATGTAATTTTGTAGTACTTTATAATTAAGTCTTTTTAGTTTTATCTGCTTAGTGTCTTCTATGCTAGGTACCTTCAAACTGAGCTGATTTCAATGTCTGTGTGAATACGCATTTAAGAAAGATATGTCTCTTTTATGTTACTTTCTGCTGATGATGGTCATTATATGATTGAAACATGCCGAAACTCAAAAACTCTATTCAACCGGTTTCAGCTCTTAGAGCCTTCTCAAGAGAATGAATGTACCTATTTTGTTTGAAATTTAAGTAAAAGACATAGACTTACAAGAAAGATATACATAGTTACACACTGTATGATCGGTGTCTGTTGCTTTTCATAGCAATAGAATTATGCTGCTCCCTAGGCCTACATGCCCGCCAATAAGAGGGCAACCAGCTTCCTGATATTGCCTTGTATAGCCGTTTACAGGCAGATAATTCGTATGATGATTGGAGGCCTGTCTTCTAGCGTAACTACTCCAATAACTTTGATAATATTCATTGGGCATTTTATTGTGGTGATGGTCGGGATTCATGTCTTGTATGGGCGTAATATTGCATTTGCAGTTCTTATTAAATGATTTGTAAATTTGTTTTGGACAACATTTATTTCCTTGATAAATTTTATTTCTAAAATCATCGCTTTAATTTTTCTTTGTCAAGCCATCGATCGAAATTAAATGTTTATCGGATGAAAAGAATTCACTTTTTTCTCCCAAATGTTTCTGCTTAACTCATCTTATTTCTTGACTAAATTATTCCATTTAAGGAGCTGAGCATTCAGTTTTTCACCTACATTGACATTACGTAGTTGAGCATGAATATCTTCATCGATATTTTTAACATACTCTTCTAAAAAATCTGCCGTCATAATGAGTCTTTTGATCTAGTGTTCAAACACTTTCATGCACAATTCTTTTCTTAAACTATTTTCTACATGTAAATGTGAATGTTGAGGAACATGGGCTAATTTGCGGGCATTTAGGCCTAGAGAGCACCATAATTGTATTGCTTTGAAAAGCAACGGACGCTGATTATGTAGTGTGCAGCTATGTATATCTTTCTTGTATGTCTATATATTTCACTTCTACTAAATTTCAAATTAAGCGATGATACAGCTTTCTAAAGCAACGAACTTTGAAAAAATTGAGATCGGATAACATACAATTTATATTTAATGGAAATTTGATGGCCATGCAGCCATTACTGAAAAGCAGATGCAGCTGCCAGACGACACTAATCTGTTTTGAGACATTTTGCAACAGACATCATTTGATTGAATTATTAAGAAACGAAATTCATTCAGAACTCTCTTACTTCGCTACGGAGATTGTCTGGTCAAATGGCATACACAAAGTAATTTTACTCAATCTGCTGGTTCGAATATCAATGCATGCATCTGCTGAAGCGAATGAATCTCAACCCAGCATGTTATTAAGATTAAATTTTCCATTCCCAGTTTTACAAAAGTGCCATCAACTTGATGGGTTGAGACACACGACACACGAACTCCTACGCAACTAAGATTGAAGCTCAATCAATTCGTGTTCTTTCGGTGTTAGCCATAATTGATAAAAAATTGCCGACAAAGCATATCGATGAATTGTTCATCCATCTTTGCTTGTACGGCACGGAATCTATCCGTCAAATTATGCTTTTTCGTGTAGATTCAATATAAAAGGAGCACATTTTCATAATTTACGTAGTTTACGGTTGCTGGCTTCCGCATTTTGTAAACTTGCGGCAAAGTAAAATACCACTTTACATTTCTAAATAACTAAAGAATGAAAATGACTTCTATGACATTTTTTAAAATTTGCTGTGTGCTTTGAATCAATATCAAAGCTCATCACATGATGAACTTCTCTATATATTCTGTCTCACGAGATATCAAGTAATTTCCTGATTTGAACCAAATTTCAGGAAAAAATGCAAGCTATCAATCAATGTTTTGATAGACGACCACTTCCCATTTGTCATGAATTTGTAAAGAGCTAGTGAAAACTCAATAAAACATAAACGTTGGTTGCTCACTTGTAATGCCATTTCTTATGCGCGCTTGTCCCTCTGATTTGCTTGGGGTTCATATGTACATACAGTAATGTTGGTTTTGCATTAGAGTCTTCATGCATAAAGAAAATTTAAATTTTTAAATATTTCAAGGATGTAAAGATGTAAGGATGTCAGTCGTGGAATGTAATTTCAGAAATGCTCATCAATATCGGATTACAGAACAGCCATTCTTGTAGTATCAGGCGAAATCTGCGTCAATGCTCTTTGCATGAAATTATGAATAGAATTCACGTAAAGGGTCTGTGCATTTCATAAAAATCACGCGAGTCATATTTTGCAGTTATTCGCAAGCTCTTTGAAGAGTCAGAGAGCAGCTCATTTGCTATACATTATTAAATTACTGAAACACTTAACATAAAGAACACTAAACATGGGGAATATGGCAATTAGAATAAGCCTACAAAATTGCAGAAAGTAAGTCTCAAGATATTAAGCTATCTTAGTACATTATTCATAGTATTATTCATTCTATAGTTAGTATTAGTATTATTAGTATTTGTATTATTAGTGGTTTTATTAGTATTATAGTATTATAGTATTATTTGTGCATTATTCATTGTTCATAGTGCATTATTTGTATGCTTCAACAACACTATTTAAGCTAAAACATTTCGATTTGAAAATGTTTACATGATAGATGAGCTACATAGGTAAATCATTTTATCTCTCATTGCAAATAAACAGACAACGCGGGTTACATCTTTCGACACAAACAGTTCTCCCTATGTTAAGTTACAAAGTTCTTGAAGAAATGTGTTTCCATTAGATTGATTGTCTCAAAAGGAATTTGATGTTACTGATTTGTTGTCAGCTAATAGTAAAATGGCAAAAATGAAACTAATATGTCAATATGTGAATTTTTATGATGGAAAAATTATGATTTCGATGATGTATTAAATGACATTGAAATTGACATGCTTGTTTTCGTCTTACTTTCCGAAATGACATGCAATGAAAAAATGTCATAATATACATGCACATGTAAATAATTATGTTAATGGAGCATAGCAAGCAAGCAACCTGAAGCTTCTGTTTTCATAGATTTGTATCAACAAGCATATTTCAGAGTTAAGGTAATTGAGAAGTTGCGAAAGATCTCAGACAAACACTACATCTTGTCAAAAAATGAATGAGTTGCCCAAACCACAGGGACAAAATGCAAAAGTTTCGCACAGAAATTATTGCCTACATGCTGAGTGTATTCATAATGAATCTGCCGAGTATTTGCTCATATATTAGCATAAAATGATATAGTCCGGCAGCCAGAACGAGTTTCTGCAGGGAACGAGGCTCAAAATGAGACTTTCACACAATAAAATACACCCTATTCCTATTACGAATCCTCTAAAGCGAAGGAAGCACATCCTCAATTTTCAGAATGTAGCAAAATTAATCGTGTATCTAGAGCAAATAAATCGCCTTTTGTGACGACATTGTCATGTAACAAAAATTTGAAACCGAAGACATGTTGATGAATATGTCGATATGAGTGGCAACGAATGATTAGTTTTGAGTTTTTGATGGCGACTCCCAATTATTAGACTGAATCAGCAGCCGCTTCGTCATTCGATGTAACGAAATTTTGCTTCATTTCAAAGTAATGTTTTGATATGCTCCAAATGGAAGACACACGGAATGCTCTTAATGCCATTCATAATCCCTGAGAGAACATTGTCTCCTCATTCATAAAGAAACTTACAGCCCAGCATGATAGTAACCCAACTGCGACATCCGTACGAGTGCGTCATTCCCAATTACAGCTCGAGATGAGCCAAGTATCATTACTTTGAATGGAGGATTGATGGAGATAATATATAATTATCATGAAAGAGTTATTGTCTAAAAATTACCACTGTAAAAAAAATTCAAATTTTTTACTGGGATTTTTACTCTTTGCCGAGATGTTTTTGAGCAACAAACTTCTGGGACATCCCTTCATAACCGTGTAAAAGTAAAGCCATTTTTCGAAAGAAAAACCACAGAGTTGGGAAGTGAGTCGTCGATTATGAGTCAAATATGTCAAGTGGTTCACAATCTCGCGTGGGTCATATTTTCGCGAAAAGTTTGTCTGTGGGATTGGTCGTGACAGATTTGTTTTGATTCGAGTGGGTCGTGGGTCATTTGCCAGTTTGATCCATCAGCACTTTAATAAAGCGTCTTATTATTATTTAAAGCTTTCTTCTTATTATTATTTAATATAGCTTCCAAAATAATCGAGTCTCTATCTGATTGTATTGATTTACAAGGAGACCTGATGAATTTTCGGAACTGGTGTATAAAATGGAAGCTTTCTCTAAACATCCAAAAATGTTGTTTCGTGAATTTTTCTTTAAAACGTAAATTTGACATTTCTTATGATTATCACTTTGATGGCAATGTTATTAAAAAAGTTGATGAAATCAAGGATCTCGGGGTTTATTTTACCAGCAATTTATGCTTCAAACGCCACATTTCTTTCATTGTTACTAAGTCGTTTCGAATGCTTGGCTTTATTAAGCGTGTTACTCATTCTTTCAAAGATATTTGTTTTTTGAAAGTTTTGTATAATTCGTATGTTCGGTCCAACCTGGACTACTGCTCACAACTATGGTCTCCAAATGCAAAATGTGCTGCGAATAAGATTGAGCGTATTCAAAAAGCTTTCGTTTCTTATGTTTTCACACTCGCATCATGTACAAAAGTGATAACTAAGCTGTATTATGCCATCATTTTCGCTTAACTACGCTCGCGGAGCGCAGGGAGATTTCAGACATTTTGCTATTTCACAAGACTGTCAATAGTGCAATCAGTTGCAATTATTTGACATCAGCTGTTTGTCTTAAAGTGCCTGGTCGTATTACCAGGAACACTGGTATTTTTACTTCAAAAAGAAAAAGTCGCTTACTCTTACGCAAACATGCTTTCTTCCCGAGGATATTTTTGAGTGTAAACAAATTCAAAGAAATTGACGTTTTCAGTGCATCTCTTTCTACAGTAAAAGAGTTTCTGATAAAACATTTCACATAATTTTCTCGGTTCTTTTTATAAAGTATCTTTTTTCTTATTGTCATGTATTTTATGTAGGTACATTTGCAGTATATCTGGTTTTTAATGTCTCACCTTTATTCTTGTAATCCGTTGTATTTCATTAGTATTTGAAAAATGCTATGTATTTTACTATTATGTCTTTTATCAAGTATATTTGTTCATACTGTAATATGTTTCAGGTACGTGTATATTTTCAGTATCTGGTTTTCTATTGTCTCATTTTGATTCTGGTAATGTTGTAATCTGTATATCATTCACATCTGATGACTGTAAATTGGCATCCAGCTGTTGTCATCATTTTGAATAAATACAAAAATACAAAATACTTAATAGGCAACGTAAAGTTATGATTCAATCATTCTTACCATTAAGCCAGCATTAGACCTCAAAGAGAAAAATTGTCAATTAGGATAGGAAGATGAGCTTAGAGAGTTAATTAGTCGAAATTATTTCCAGATTTTAGTACGGAAGTTCATAAGGTAGGTTGCCATGGTATGTTAATTCACGTGCAGATCTAAAAGGAAGTTGAAGGCAGAAGCTATTGAAGAAAATGAAGCGCATTCAAGGTTGTCTTGCAATTCTTAGAAAACACCAGTCTGAAAATTTGTCTCACAAATTTGGCACAAATTGTGATTTTTATTATTTACGCCTACGTGCCGCTCCGGCTTCTAGACGCGACAATTTTCTGTGTTTGGGATGGAGTTTTGCAACTATTTTGTGTAAGTCTCGGCAGTGTGAAGTCTGGGAAATTTGCCTTGTTCTGCAACTTTAATGAAGAATTTATACCATGAAGCCTCGTTTCGACGATAATGGAAAGTTCTGTTCCTTTGATACCGAAATTACATTAATTAGAAATACAGAACTAACATCACTTCCCAGAGACAAAAGATAGTAATTCGAGAGCCGAAAAGGGATTTCATCGTCCACTACAGTAAAATGGCACACAGGCATAAATGTCTAGACAGTAGACATTTTGAAGATGTCTTGGCAATATCACGAATTTGTATAACAAATTTGTGAATTCGCACATTTAATTGGAAAACATGGACATCAAGTAGGATGACCAATTATAATTGAAGAATACGTATTATTTTCTGTTGTAGTCATATTTAATGCTTTCCCGTATATTCTGACCGACTTACCCTTCATCATAAATAATGTTTTATTTTTAATCATTGATCTGAAGTATTGGTTTCTTTTACATTTTGCTTTACGTTGAATTGTGAACAGTTTGTTTAGAGAATCAGAATTTTCGTGATTGGGCAGCTGTAAAGAAGCTCACTATTAACACTACATAATCAAAGTGTGAAGTCATGTGTGAATCACCCCTTTGTAACCCGGTGCGTATTCTAGGAATTAATTTTGTGACGGAGCATAAGATGCTCGAGATTGTGTGAAGCGATGATCTGAAATGGCATGAGCATTTTAGATATGTTGAGAAATTGTTCGCGCAACGTCTTCATAGTCTGAGGGTATACTGGAGTGCTAAAAGGCAGATCTTAATTGTGCTTACAACTCTCTGCTGTGTTCTCTTCTCGAATATTGTTCCCCACTGCCTGTATTTTTATTTTTAATGTCTTTTTATTTCAATGCCTGTATATTTATGCAACAAGTTAGAGAAATCACAATCCCGAGCTCATCAAATATTTTGTGTATTTTACTTTAAATGTGATTGCTTACCATCTTTATCTTCAAGAAGGTTTAAAAATTCAATACATTTTCCTAAAAAGTGTACTTCTACACATCATATGTTATATGGTATAACATTGCCAACGAGCAAGCGATCGGGTTGACCAATGTTTGATCTTTACAGAACCAAACGGCGATGTGATGTTTTATTTGTGTGTTATGTCATTGCACTTAAAAGGGTGCATTGATGCACCAAGATAATTTCTAGTGTGGTTTGACTGTCCAATTTGACTTATAACTTGTGTTGTCATTCAATTTCTATTTTTAAGTTCGATTCTATAATCTATACTTTTCTAATCGCATCATCATCTGGTGAATGAGAAATTTATACATTTGTGCATTTATAGGTCTGCAAACTTATGTTTCACAAAAATGACGAAAGACATGACCTTTCATCTTGATAAAACCCAGTGCGCTTATGACATAGCACTTCGTAAGTGGACGCATATCAGAGTGTTGATAACTAATTTGCTATAGGCCTAGCTGATAAAATAGTTCTTCTTTCAATGCGGAATTCAGATCTAGAGCATTCATTCAAATCGCATCTTGATTTTACATTAAAGAGTAAGCTCACATTTTCTTCTGTCTATCATCTGTATCTTATCAGAAAATGGGTGAATATGTAGCTCATGCATTAGAGAGCGTATTGGTTTATACAGATGCCATTGCAGATATACAGTAGACTAGAAGCGAAGGCGCCTGTTCGAAAAGCCGCCTCCACACACACTTCTGTAGTCTAGTTGCTTAACTCATGCATCAGTAGCCTATGCTCTCCTTTCAAGGAGCCGCAACGCTGTTACAATCTGTACATGTACAGTATAATCGCAATAGCATTTTCATCTATGAGCAAAAACGGAAGAATCACAGTCTAAAAGTGGATATAAATATCAAACATGTGCCCACCTTTAGATTGTGACTTTTTGGACAATTGTGCCCCTAATCGCTTTCATCTTTTCATACAGTTGTGAATTGCGGACATTGACGGCGCAAGGACGATCGATGCACTTGAAACAAATAATAGACGCTGTAGAAGAATTCCTAACATCTCGTATTTCCAAAGGAAGACGACTGAACATGCAAGAAGGCGAATTACAGATCTCATCGGCTGTCAAGAACCTCTGCTGACAATAGTCAAGCGCCGCAAGCAACAATTGCTTGACCATTGTAACATGACGCAGAATCTTGCCGAAAGCTATTTTACAAGGGTGCGTTCACAGGAAGAGAGGACATAATTTTCAAATATAAAGGACGACCAATATGAGCATCCTTCTATTGCTTGCAGCGGCACAGAGCCGCACAGCATGGCAACCAACATTCAGAGATCAATTTGCTACTCGTCATACTTTGTAGCTTTAGGACGAAAGAAAAATCTTTCAAATTAAAAATATGGTGGAGCGGCTTGACCATATAATAATGTATGAACTGACATGATTGTTGGTTCCTTAAAGCTGACCCCACTTCACAAGGTGTTATTGGATTCGAAATGACCGGAAAATCACCTTCGAAATTAATATAAAATCGAATTTAAAATATCTCTCATTATTTGTCTACGGTCATAAAACTTAAACCAAAAATGTGAAAATGATTCCACAAAACCGTCCCTTCACCTAATGCCATTAAGACAATTTTCCAAAATTATGAAATAAATCACTTCATACAACAGATGTGTTCCTCTTCTTTTAAGGTACTACTAGGCCGCCGCCAGAACAAGTTTATGCGGGTTTGCTTATGTTATAGGAAATCCCTGAGGCCAGATGTAGGCAAGAAAAACAAATTCAGTTATTCTTGAATAACTATAACTGAATTTGAATAACTGAAAAAACTAAGAATAAATGAGTTTGTTTTTCTTGCCTACATCTAGCCTCAGAGATTTCATCTAACATATCCAAACAATGCATCATGTCAATCCCTTTTTTCAGCAAGTTTATGCGAGGAACGAAATTGAAGTTGATGCTTTAAAAGAATACACCCTATCACGAGTTACATACCTTTTACGAATCTATGCGTCAGACAAAATCTATCTGGTTCCTCTTCCTCTCAGACAGGATCAAAGAAAAGACAATGTAAATTCACTGAAAATAGACTGAAGGCTTCGTTAAACAATCACTTTTAGTGAAAGGTCTTCAAGTCATGCAATTATGTGTTCATGTATTTTTGTCTACGAATCAATGCACATATACACGTAAATGTAGCAACCTTGTCAATATCGGCTAGCACAACATTTTCATGAAATTTTAGTCACACTTGACTTCATTCTCGCATGCATTATCGATCAAGAATTGCTGTTGGCATGTAGCAACACATACACATAAAGGGAAATGACTTGAAGATGTTGCAAGTCAAAAATTATAGCTCTACTCACCATTTCTCACTTAATCAGAGAAAACATGTAAAATCTCTTTTTTTGCCGAAATCTTCAGTCTGCTTTCCATTGGACTTAAAGTGTATTAATTGATGCAGTCTGGAGAGAAGAGTAAACGGGCAGAACTTGTAGACGCTCAGATTCGTAGCAGCATTAGAATGTACGTCATTTTGTGAGAGTCTCAATCAGAGCTGACGGTCGGTATATAAATGATAGTTTAACCTCCCAAATGAATTTCATAAGTCAAATTATGAATTTAGGATTTTGTTTGGTGAGTTCAATATATTTCTTTTAAAACCTTAGAATTGTTTTTTGGTATATAAAATTCATCGGGAAGATAGGCAGTCACTTAATAATAGCCACATGTTCAACTTTTTCATAACTTTAACATCTTTTGTGTGAAAGTTGGTTTTAAGGCCAATTCGTCCACAAGTACACGACTCATGAGCTTCGTCCAAACGCACGTTTGCTTATCTATTATGTGTAACCGCATTTGCTTGAAGAATAATCAGTCGAACTTTTATTCACATTTCTTGAAACTGAAGATTGAATAAAATCGCCAAAAATCAGTGAAAAGTTTCCGTATACGGAATTGCTAAACGGAATCAGGAGTCCTTCGTTCTTTTTAATCTGACAGCAGTCTGATAAATTTGCTGCTATTTCATCTGAGCTTTCTGAACTTTTCAATGGTCATCCGGTTGTCGATTCTATTTGCAGAATTAATTAATGTCATTGTACAGCTAGCCTTGCATGGAGACAACATCCTGTGAATGAATATTACGTTGACAAGAATTCTAAATTTGAAGGAAAACCCTGTCTCAGTGAGCACTGTCTGCACTCGATAGTCGTATTGTGCGAAATATAATCAAATGTTATTGTTTCTCCATCTTTCAATAAATCTGTCAATATGCCAGTCTATCGTTTATCTTGTTCAACCATCATCTGCTTTCCGAATAACACACTTCGTTTTGATAAGAAATTCTCTTCCTTTTAGTTTTAGACATAACAACATAGGTCATGATGAAATGCATTAATGTTCGTTAGACATTCTGGCATCAAGATTCGAGAGAAGAACAAACCAGAAAAATTAATTTAGAATATAACGGGAATTCACGTCAAGCAATCCTCGAATTGACAGCAAAGAATTATGTAATATAAATTTGGTGTTCGCTTTGTTCAGTTTGACCGGAAATGAGGGCGAGGATGCATCCACAGAAAACGTCAGGCAAAAGCTGAAAGATTGACAAATTCCTTTATATAATTTGTTTTACTCGTCGAAGTCATCGCTGCTGTGCCTCGTAACTGATTTTAGTATCTTCAAACTCAATCGATTTTTCAGCAAGCTTGGAAATTCTATCGCGCAAGCTATTATAATTAACGTTACGAATTGATTTCTAAAATTAAGCGTACTCTGTCCATCAATTTCATAATCATTTCTATTTTAGCTGTTCGTCCCATGTGATCATCTCATAGCCGTAACTAGGTAGCTGCCGCTACCAAAACACCTTGTCATGAGCATATTTTCAAATAGGCATCACACCGCAACATTACTTATGGAGAACGATGAAAATCATTTCACTCATCCCACATGTCTAGCCTTTCAAAAGTGTTCGACGGAATTCTTCGTTAATGCCTTATAAGCTTTCTTCAAATAAGTTTTATTAAAGGCTTTCTAATTTGGTTGATAACTCATTTTTAAAATTGATTTCAAATAATTTCGATTATTGTACCGGTCCCTTAGTTATAATTTTATCTGATCTCCCTCAAAGAACTGTGATGCGCCGCTTTGTTTGACATGTATGTATTGGTACACTACAACAATTGAGTCACAGGCGGAAACTTAATAAAATTTGCAAATTAAGTTGCTCATTGAATCTTAAACAAAGGATGATCCCAGGCCGAGCACCTTGTTACTCGTTCAAGAATGAAATGCTGGTGCAATAAAAAAACAGCAGATCTAGTTCACATCTCTCAGCAGCGACACAACTCCCTATTTAAGGTTGCAGCCATGCCCGGGTAAATTTGAGATTTGCAATTAGCAAGTTATTGAAATTTCGACAGGCATTCATTAAATATCACATTCAGCACACTACTTGTAAATCGCCAAAGTTAGTGAGCCTGAAATGAACATACACGGAGTCGTCTGAGAAGAACTGCTGACTGCTTATGGCAAGGTTCCGGCCTCGTAATCTTAATGGAAAGTTACATGAAAACTGCAGAAAATTTTCAGTAGAATTCAATAGAAAATTCATCAATAGCATTTGCTCGAAACTGCGTGCACTTAATAATAAACGAATCTGTGAAAGTTTCTGAATAATTTAGAGATCTTTCGTTTTATGAGAGTTTTCTTCATATGACCTGTGTCAATATTGCATTTTTTCATGATATGTCTCAATTTTCATTATGCTGTTCTTATTTGAAATAGATTCAATATTCTAAAATATGAAATTCGCTGCTAACTTCAGTTGTGCTATATAACTTATGCGTTCATTTTGTCTTTGGTTTTACCGCGAGCTCAGTCTAAAATGGATTGGAGAGCCATGGTTCCGATTCTCAGTAAAGAAGCGGATATGTTCTGTTTATGAATAATGAATTATGAAAGTTGACGTGATAATGTCGAATTTGGCTATCGCGGAACTGAGCACTCTGTTTTAGAATGTTTTTATCAATTTTCACTCCAGCATGATCCCTTATTATCTGTCTAATGTCTGGTTCAGTCTGTATGAAAACCGATGACACTGATGCGAGAGAGGCAATACGAACATCTCAGTGGGAAGATGCGATGCCAGTACAAGGATAATTCAAGGGCGGAACGAGCCATTTTTGTGTGACTCGAAACTTTAGTGCTTAGGAAATTGAGTGAAAAAATGATTAATGCTCACTCGAATGCCTGCATTTCTACGTAATGGTGGTGCGAACCGATGATGACACAATTATGTACGGTTGCGTTGCACCAAGGAAATAGAAGAGAGATGAATGAACTGCGTCTTAAATCGAATTACGTGCGACCATTCAGCATTGGAATATTTCTCAGGAATATACTTACTCGATTTCAGGTGTATCCTACCGAAGACAATTATTGTCATGGTCATGAAGACATTAGGTCCTGGCACTCATAAATTGATACTGCAAAATTATCATAAAATTTATGGCAACAGAATGATGTATTGATGTTGATCAATGTACGATACAACACTGTAATAATATGATAAGCTACATGAAGCAGTCAACGCTGCATGTTGTTTTTTCTACTTCTCTTCACCTCTTTTACACCACACCAAGCTGTCGGCTCTGCTGGAATTTCTCATCATTACGTCCATTGCATCATTTTCTGCAATCCTGCGCCACTTTGTTCAAGATTAGAATTTCGGCTTTCTCAAGGCACCCATTTGCCACACCTGCTGCTTGAGTGACATTGTGAGCAAGCGCAAACCATGCTCAACACCGGTCCACGCTCGAAGATGTCCAGTTGGTAACCGTTAAAATGAGAACTAGCCAAAACTCACAATCAGCCATAACTTTGCCGAACTAGCACCAAAACAGGGAGCTAACCCTATTGTAGCAATAAAGACAGCTTTATCTTGTCACCATAAAAATATTGACTAAAATTAAGAATGCAATTCAAAAGTTAATTAAGAATCAATGTCCTGAATTATTTAAAAATCTAGCATTGATGCTGTTACTCCGAACTAGCTCCAATAACAGAGAACCACCCAAAATATTTATAAAATGCATTAATAGATGTTCCAGATCAAAATACATTAAAGGATCAATCGTGGCTTCATTTGAAGATAAACATAAACATGCTGAAAATTTCACTGCTTTTCTTTAAGTATAATGTTATCTCTGAGAACCAGTCAGCCAACCCCAAATGCTGCGAACTAGCCAAATTATAAATACCGTGATGTATTTTATACAATATCGTATTTGACACCGCAGACATCTTGTATCCAGCCAATTTGCTATTTTTGAAATTTCGATGAAAACTTCGTGTTTTTAGACTCATAATTCTTACTGAGAACCAGCCCCAAATTCTAAGAACCACCCAAAACATTGATGCGCAGAACTACATTGAACTACGCAGAAAAAAAATACTTTACTTAGATGCTAAATAATAAGATGACTGTATGTCAACATGAAGGAATGTAAAAATGAAAATTTGCATCTAAACTTCTTCATTTAGTTACCATAACTGTTACGAACCAGTCCTAAATACTGCAAACCACCCAAATAATGGAAGCTCTTACATGCACAGAACTACTAATACAACAAAAAAAACTTGATGCGCTTTATTTCTTCTATACTAGGAAACAGAAAGAATTCATCATCAAAGATTCCGCGCTTTGGAACCAATGGACACAGATCCCAGAGCGGTGCCACTGGTGACAGGCAAACCGCACTAGTCAAAATACTACCGATGTGAAAACGTTGACAACGGTTATCAAGATAAGAACAAATCCACTTGATAAAACCATGTGGATTATCGCCACATAACAATTTCTGTAAGAGAATGATGCGACTCATGGAGTCGAATGCCTTAGAAAAATCGTAATTGATTAGAATAAAACCCTTAGCATGCAACGGGACATGAAATGCACGTATGTTCAGCCAGAAATTCAACCTATTCAACAAGACATTCTGCTCTGCAATTAATGTGAATTTTAGAAGACCAAGACCACTATGTGATAGAGAATTTAGCGGAGAAAAAGAGCATCCAAAGCTTTTGCAACAAAAACAAAATTCAAAAGTGAAATGTTTAAATGTGTGAATTTAGAATGTGTGTGTTTTAGTGAATGTTAAATGTGTCCGATTTCTGGAATGAACTTGCCAAGAAATTTGATAAGAATTAGAAATCTACATGTATGTTAAAAGTACGCAATTGGAGATCGAACAAAACTCTGGCTTGTGGTTCACTTCCAAAACGTTCCCGATGTTGCCTGTGTGATAGCTATCTTGACCATCTGTAATCCTTCAATATTTTAACAATAACGATATTTACGCAAAAAACTTTGCTTCATATAGCCTCCTAGCATATTACACTATACAGTGAATAGCAAATAAGTAAGTTTTCTAATATTTTTGATTTGCAACGTTCGACGCTGGACTCCAAGCTGTCAATTTACCATTTCAACGCACTGTTTTCCATAACTAGTATTTCTAATTTCTTGCTGATTTCTGAAAACAAAGACAAGTTTCCGGAAGGTGACTGCTGCGCATCAGAATCTGAAGGCAAGGTATCCTTTGCCAAAAAGAAGGTTTCAAGGAGCTTAGCTTTGGTAAAGGTTCTTCAGCGAATTTCATTATAGTGGAGCTGCAGAATATCAATGATATTTTACGAGCTTTTCCTCGACATACTAAAATAGATTGCAAAACAATTAACGGAACGAACAAAACCGAATGTGAACGGACTCGAACCTGGAGTAGTCGGTTGAATAGATGCACACCTTAGTATCGTAACCAGCAGACCAACGGCCGCTGAGTCAAACTCATTGACTCGAATCAAAATCAATTTTTGACTTGACAAATTCTTATTTACAAGCAAGCAATAACAGTAATTTATAGATTTTCGAGCAGTGCGATGTTCCTAGAAGTCGAAAAAGGAGCCAGTTGAAAGCTCAGATTGCGAGGAACCCAAACTCGAGATTCATGTCGATGAACAAAGACGACAGACACTAAGGCCGGAGGCACACAGAATAAGCAATAGGCCATAAGTCATCGTTCGCAAATCGTATCGCGATCCTCCATAAGTCATAAGTTATTTTGACAATTTTTGACAGGTAATCCTCGGACAGGTAGTAGAAGCAGGCACAAAGAGAAGATATATGATACTTTCTAATTTTTGTGAGAGCATAAAGCATGATAAAGCTTGAGCATGAAGAATGACGGATTCTAAACCGGGTGACGGCTTATTGCTTATGAGTTGTGGCTTATATAAGGATTATGGACAATGGCTTATTGCTTATGGGTAATGGTTTATTCTGTATGCCAGCTGTCATTGAAACTTAAGTGTTGGAATTCTGTTATCGGCTTATGGCTTAACTAGCACTTGCAGAGCATGCAAAATGTGGATCCAACAAATATATGAGTCAAGTGGGAATGTAAAACTTTGAAAATGACAACAAACGATGAAGATTACAATGACGAATCCAAAGGTGGTCAGCTCGAAAACAGAGGATGCTACTCTAGTGAATTAAAAGGCAAATCCTCAAGCACGATAAGCCATCGATCCAGTGCAACCGCACAGTGTGCAAGGAATTGAGGACTATCTACAAAAATCTACCAACCAGAATTTCGCTGCTGTATAATCGAATATTCTTCAGAGATGACTCTTCTTCATGTCCATGGTGTTATTCTTTTTTCAAAAGTAACCTAATTTAACTCGAATAGAGAAAAGACATTTGCGCACTCGATTGAAGAAAGAGAAAGAGAGCCTGTCTACGGATACTATTGTCATCAAAAAAGAAAATTGATCAAAAATCCATGTATCATCGATCAAACTAATAACGGTAATCAGCTGTTTTGGCGCGATTTCGGTGGGAGTAATGACGTTTCATAAGAAGATGCTACAGGAATAGTCCTTGCTGTTCCAATTTATTTTATCCCCAATCATTGAGCAAATGTATCAGAAAAGCTTCACTCTGGTGAATTTTTGTTACAGAGACCGGCTAGACGACCGTATTTCTGACAATTTTCTTCTTCAGTGCTCAAAATACATATCGGGTAGTGTTTCACAAAGACACAGCGGTGACACAGCTGTATTTGTGAAAGACCGCCATTAAATGCTCAGCTGCTGATATTCCATCGGAATTTGATGGTTTGGAAGTTGCTGCTATTGATCTCTCATCAAGTGCTATTGATCGCCAAATCTTTGAAATACATACATGATATTTTGTGTCTGCTTTCCCCATCATTTGCAATAGTTGTAGAACACGTAAAGTCTTTATGCAAGCTACTTGACTATGGCTGCTTATCGTCATCTATATTCCTACACCTGCATCAACATTCCTTGGAGACTAAATTTCCGTCCAATGCTTGATCAGACTTACCATACTCTGCTTGCATTTATGTATCAAGTTAAACTTGAGTCAACTGGTCACTGACTCAACATGTGCGTCTAATGTTTTGGATTTGATTCACACAAATCATTCCCATAGCCCACGGATGTGTCAGTGGTGCGCCTTTCTCCGATGCGTGTGGTCATGTGCATGTTTTGATATACTGTATATAGCACTGTCCTACATATATGAAACCTATTCTCGAGCCCAATTTCTTGAATTAATGGTAATAGTAGAACAATACAAAAATTGATTGGCATGGACAGTTTCTTGAGTCTCCCGATGCTCATTCCTTTTCAGATTATCTTTGTGTTGCATAATATCATCTCCGAACGCAATCTCGTCCTGCGGAAATCCCTGGGTCAGCGCTCCACTTATCCAAAATATTCAAGACGTTGGTACAGGAAACGCGTCATCTTCATCGCAAACTAAAATATGAATCTTCATTCCTCAACTATTACAAATCAGTGTGTAATAAATACAAGGATATAAAGAACTTCCTTTGTGTCTAGGAAAGTGATGCGGAATCAAAAGTCGTTCTTTTCGTATCTAAGGAGGAAACGCGATCGCCGATCAGCTCATGTTTTTGAACGATGATGGCAACCATCCCACATTGGGAAATGCAAATCATGATGATTTCGGACTTAATTTTATCAACTTTCCAGCAGACTCTATCATGCAAAATCTCCCTAATCTGAGCAAACATATTGTTATCTTCCTGACGGACATCCTCCCATCTTTCTACGAAATCTGAGTGATGCATTTTCGATCCCTCTCCAGCTTCTCTTCGAATCTTCCCTTCACCCAGGTCATCTTTCCGAAATTTAGAGAAGATCAGTTATTGTTCAGTTTCACAAAAAGGCAAAGATCGTGTGTTGGTAATTATAGACCATTAGTGCATTTACAAAAATATGGAGAGCATTATTACACCGATGGACTGTCCGATTATCTTGTCCTTAACAAACTCCAGCAAACTCATTTCCAAAGGTCACGGAATGTGTAATACGGGATATAATCTACAGTATGTAGCAGCATGAATTCCTTCTACGACCTTCAGCGGTCGTGCAAATGCCCAGCTTGATATTTGAAATGTGTTATTAGTCTGCATAGGCGTATATTGATCGTGCGTGCATTAATTTTTCTAAGGGCTTCGGCAGGTATGCTTCTTCCAATGCTTCCTCATAAAATACAGTAAAAGATAAGCGATCCTACCGGAAAGCGAACCCGACTTGATCCGACCCATGCAATGAACCAGGGTGGGAACCGGTCGGTATTTTGGTGGCAGGGGTTGGGCCGGTGACTGGAGTCTCAGCAACGGTTGGTTAAGGCTTTGATAGTCAGACATTATTTGATAAACTTATGCCATTAGACATTCTTGAATTTCCACATGGCATACATGAAATCCATGAATGGTAGCCCTACTGGTACTCCATATAAGCGTCAGTTACCTATTGCAATGCAATATTAAAAGAGCTTATTTATAGTCTATTGTTACCTTGGTAGTTCCGTCCATTATTGTCTTGATGCCTTGCAGATATCTTCATTTTGTCCAGTGAATACGTCTCAATTTGTACACACAATCATTCTGTCATTTTACTTCATCATCTCGACCGCTGTACGCATGATTAGACACATGAAAAGCGCTCGCGTTATGTTTCCCATTAATGAAAGTTTCTTGGCGGCTACGTTTATTTTCAAATTTAAAATAGCATTGTTTCAACAATATTATACGATGCAGTTATTCGCTTGCGATTAGCAGCAATACGCATAAAATATTAAGTGCTTTTTCTAAGTCAATCAAGCACAAGCAAATTGAGAAAAGATAACTAAAATAATGACCCAAACGGGCACTGATACAATAATGGTCAATACGACATGGGTCTAATTATATTGACCTGCCGGCCGGCTGGTCTTCAAAATTTGAGTGCGAGGCCGGACCGGCGTCCGACGGTACTACAATCGGTTCGGCCGGCCGGCCGGCGGCCATTTCTAACCCTGTAATAAACAACTCACTATCTATGTAATTGAACTCAGAGAACACTCAGCTCATCAGCACTTCCATTTCGGATCAAGTCTATTGCTGCATATAATGTGCAAGTGGTGTGCCTCAAGGATCAGTCCTCAAACTGCTCTTTCATTAATCCTCAAAAGAGTCTTTGCTACTCCCTCTTTGTGTAAATTCTGTGTTTGACAACTTTTTAGGATCACTTTGTACCGGCCTTCTGATGAAGAATGATTGAAAAAGTGTGCATTTTGAAATTGTACTGCTAAGGTTGTGAATTCGACTTTATTGCCAAATTAGGAGAGTTCGAAATTCTTTCCGAACGATAACGCGATTTCGGCAGAGTGGGAAACAAATTTATTCAATCTACATTCAATCAATCTATAAGGGAAACCTTCTTGACAGGGTAATAGTCCCCCGTGCCCTATATGTATGCCTGCATCCATTGTAATTTCCTAGGGCCTCCAAAGGTGGTGCAGAGCTGCTGTTTGGCTGATTCTAGGTGTATTGGGGTGTGTGTTGCTGCTATGGATTCGTCGCCGCACCTTATGATCATAATTTTCTTGACTTCATGGAAATGCATACTTTTTGTGTACTTTTTCACAATACCCTGACAAGTCACACTGACATCAATAATTGACAAACAAATTTGAAATGAATTGTTCAGCAGAGATAATCTATTTTGTTCTGTTATAGCATGCGTATTTTTTGGACAACTATATGCAGTTTTAATGCTGATTGTCAAGCATTTTTAAAAAGTATCCATTCATTAATTATCGTTAAATTTCTTAAACAGTCTATTCCTTTATGAAACAATTTATCAAAGAAGGAATCGCATCGTCATCTTATCTTAGCTATCGTTCCTCTCCAAATTCCAAACTGACTTTCACTGCCATCTGCTATAGAAAGTCAGCCAATTTGCATCACAAATTGAACACGATCAAAGTAAACTGTCTCTATAAGACCACTTGGCGAAGAGACACGATACGTTATCACACAAATGATGCAGAGAAAATAATAGTCATTAAAAATGAAGGATGATTTTTCATTTTTCAAGTTCCAAATTTGAATTATGTAGTGGATAGAATTTTGAAACATTATGCATCATTGTATTCTGATCAGGTAACTCAGAAATAAGGATTTTCTTTACTTTTCCACTGAGAAGAAATAACGAAGCGATCCGAAATTGCTCAATGTAGAATGGAGCTTCAATACAAATACATCCAGTAAAACTTTTACTTTCTGTCCTCGCTTCTTCCCCTATTGAAGAAACATTTTTAGTCAATATGAACTAATTCCTTTCAAGATTGTAATCCTTTCAAAATACAAGCAGCCTTGTATACTCTCTCTGATTTCATAGAGTGTAAAATTAGGGCAGCTTTATACTAATTGAGAAGTAAAAAATAATTGTAGATATACTAAATACTATTTATGAAGAATGGACAATGTAAATGATAAATGTACTTCAAATTTTTTCCTAACATGATGTTTTTAAGCTGCAAGATTTCATTTGCATGAAAATCCATCTGATAAAAACTAGTATGCAAAAACCAGCTGTTTCAAAACGTGTTGTTGAAATATAGTTACATGCACCGATACATGTAATTAGACATGGGGGAATTCTGAAAATTAAAAGACCAGTGATCGATTATCCGAATCGCCAAATCAGAGGCACGACTCGATTATCCGAACTTCCGATTCGATAACGAACTTTTAAAGCGATTCGATTATTCGATTATCTGATCCCAATGAAAATGGAATTCAACTCAATTTCTGTAAGAGGATATTTATTGGCATTCAGGCAAATGAATATTTATTTGCGACCACTTTAAGTACTTAGTAAAACTATGGCATTAGACAAAATCTTCTTCCTTGACTCCGACAAGCGGACCAGGTAGGCTGCGTAAAAAGCGAATAACATTGCCGGATGCCTAAATTTTCAATTAAAAGGGGGCCTCCAAAGTTGGTGCAGAGCTGCTGTTTGGCTGATTCTAGGTGTATTGGGGTGTGTGTTGCTGCTATGGATTCGTCGCCGCACCTTATGATCATAATTTTCATGACTTCATGGAAATGCATACTTTTTGTGTACTTTTTGTAATACATTTATATCTAAAACTAGGAGAAATATGAATGTGGTAATTCTGATATCATCTATATACAGAATTAAAGATTGTACACGCATATACATGTATATCAGTAATTCGGAGAATATGAATGCAGCCTCGCCTGACACAGAACCAAAGACATCGTTTTAATGTTCCCGGAAAGTCAACGTATCTGCATTACAGGAGATCGATCTTCTTTCCTTTCTTACATCATTTGCTATCTCAATGGCTGCAAATCTGCATTCATATTTTAGCGTATTCTTTCTAAATATACATGTATAGCTAATTCCAATTTTGATGAGGCCCAATTCTGTGGGTGCTACTATATGAAAGAAATAGAATAATTCATCGAAAGATATCCATTGAGTGAGGCATTATGTTAGTGAGGTGATGTAAATATTGCCGAATCGGATATTCGCTCTAGAATTTTCGACAGTCCAATGCGATTATCAGAATCGGAATTGAAGTTATCCGATCATCGGACAATCGGGAGTTTTTAACCCGATTGCCCTACTTTGCATATGTACATGCATCTGCGCATGTAGGCCTACATGTAACTATGTTCCATCGTGCTGATTCCATAGATTCCATATAGATTCCAATGGAAGTTTTGCTTGATTCAAACAAATGCTCAGAAATTTCCGCGCATTTCATTTCACACTGAAAATGATTTACTGTGCTTCAATGCCTGAAAAATATGTTTCAGGAATATCTTCGTTTATATTTGAATATCGTCCACGGACTCATTAAAAATACCTAGCACGAAATTCCTTAGCAATCGTAGCCGCAGCGTTAAAAAGAACGTCTGAGGACATTTTTCTAATCTGTGCATGTACATGTATGTCCATGCAGACGACCTGCAGTCTCAACTGACTATTGATCTTTTGCATCAAATATTTCTTGTGCAAGGATTTTCAAGTCGTGTATTGTACAGACTGATACAATAGTTTAAATGAATTTGACCTTTCTGAAATTGCAGGTTATGTAATGAAGTCCCATAATCCTAAAATAACTGACTTCTGCTAGTAACTTCCATATCCAGAGAATTATAGCTATTAAGTTGTAAAAAAAGCCATCAACTTTGAGTCGCGACGACACGCTGATTACCGAGGAAATGAACAGAAGTCTGCGGCGGATACTAGCTCACGCATACTTAACCCGAGTCATAGACGTGCGGCGTCAGTGGATAATGTTAAGAAATTCAATGGATTCTACAATCTCCGCGATTATTAAGTCACTGCACATTTGCCTGAAGAAGAGACAGATTCACATTCAATTATGAACAAGAATGGGTGCTAAATAAGTTCAGATGATTAGTAGAACACATTAATAAATGTTCAACATACACGAATCTGACGTTGTAAATTCATGTATTTCAACACAAATTACAAGTTGAAACATTCATCAAAATTTTGTTTATTCATGTCGACTCATCGCATGACAAGTAGAAAACAATGGGTGAATGTAATTATTTTGCTTTGCATCGACGATACTCATAATTTACTCACAATTAATTATTTCCGAAATGTATTTTGGAATGTAAATCAGTCTAACATTCGATAAGCGTATATTATATGGGACTGCTGTTTTAAAAATGACTCGTTGTGGAAACTGGAAGTCATTCATATCCTATATAAATAAAAAATCGGCTAACGATTCGGCCTCCTAACACATCGCGAGCCCAAAGTGCCCACCCCATATTATACGCGTGGCGTATTCATCACAGACCTATTTCACAGTAAATCAATCTCAAAGAAGTTCCCTGTCACCAAATGTCTTCTTTATAAATAACATTTACAATGTAAGGATATAAACTTCCAAGTAATGATAAGCAATCATATAGCCAATCATAAAAGTACGCACTTTTTATCTTGAAATTTTTAAGAGTAGTTCACTAGGCCATGGTCAATTAATTCGGGTTTTCCTCAAAATTTTCAAATGAACAGATGCATGATAATACGCCCAATTCTGTGCTTGAAATGAGAATTGTCCTAAGCTTTTCCATGATAGTTTCCCCAAAACTTATCATATCAATGCGCTTAAAAAACACGATATTTTCTCATTGAATATTATTTGCATGAATATATCTATGACTCAATATCTAAAACTCAAATGACTCACGCTTTTTTCTGCATTGTTGTAGACTTCAGCGTCCATCAATGAGATTCTACCTATCCTAGAAATTGTTTTCCCATTACTTTTAACATTAGAAATCATTGATATCTCATTTTTACCGTCCAGCAATAGATGTCATTTTACCTAAATCCCATAGCATTTTAATGAGTAGCAGAATTAGTAATAGGCCTAAATTGATAATCAACAAGCAATAAATTTGCAATTTGTTAATAAAAAGACAAAAATTCGAAACATGCATCTATCAAAGCAGAGAAAAGTTCTAAAGAGCAAATTAACATCGCTTAATTAAGTCACTTGAAGTCAGTCGAAGGAAATTGTAACAGTATTGCTATCCGCATTTGCCACAATTTTCATTTTCTTTTGAGGTGCCGCGGAGAAAGTCATTTCTGAGGTGGTAGTGGAGTAACTTACACTCGTAGGTTCGCAGGAAGTGGTAGGCCGCCCTTCCACCTGGTGCACTTCTTTACCAAAACTTTCATTGAGAGCCCATGAATATACGTACTTCTTCTCATCGTTCACCCTCTTCACGTAGCGCTTGACGGAATTCTCTTTCTTGTGTCCTGTTACGCACTGTATGTCCTGCGCACTGAAGCCCATATTTAACATGTTAGTAACCACAGTTGATCGTATGCAGTGTGATGTATACGTTTTCGATAGTTTAGCTTTGCATGAAATTACTTTCATCAGATCACCAATCTTGTGAACACCATAGACAAGTTTTTCGTGGTACCAATGCTGATCAGAAAACCAATTCTTTTTTGGCTTGTAAAATATGTACTCACAATCGTCTGGCAACCTTTCGAGAAGTAGTCTTCTGGCGCTGACGGGGCATGTACTTGGATTGCCGGTTCAGTATAACCTGGCTTGTTTCATTTTTCATTGTTGGAGTTAGACACCGTTGGTTGATGATTGTTCTGAATGTCATTCATGTATTTGATATCGATGTAGGTCTTGCCTCTGAAGTCTGTTTTTGTTATGATATTCTCCTTCTTTAAGTATCTGATCCATTCACGACCTCTGGTTCCAAGAAAGTACTCAATTGCAAAATATATATATTCTTCTTGAAGCACTTCGGGATTTGACCGATCAAAATATCTTCTCAGCTTCTTCAAATCTTCTTCTTCGATTGCATCGAAATGCTGAGTTTCACCTCCATTTTTAAAGTATTCAGTAGCCATTGCTTTCAAGAGAAGATTTGCGCCATTGAGCTCAATTTCGGTTATTATGTTTACATTAAGCATTAGTGGCGGAGAGTTGAAAAATCGCAAAATTGCACCTCTAATGCAGTTAAGAGTTGCGGGTGCATAAAATTGACCTTTATTGGTTCTTAAACTTGAATAGAAAAATCTCAAATATTCCGCGAGCTCAGTTCTTTTCAATGATCTTAAATCGGTTGAAAGATTTCGATTTGACAAAAAGGACATACATTTTTCAGAATAGCTCTTTTGTTGAACTGCTGTTGAATGTGGTATAGCGGCTTTTTGCAGTTTATCTAGCTCATCGCTTGGTATATTGCTTGTCTTATCATTCGTGGTAGATACCCATGGTTGGATTATTGAGTTTTGGAAATCAACTATTTCCTGGATTTGATTATCTGACAAACCGCAAATTGCTTCCCCGTCCAATTGACTGAAATCAAGTAAACCTGACCACGCCATTTCACATATGCTTCTAACGCGTAATTAGTTAATGAAACTGTCAAAGCTAATGATTGATGAATCCAGGTTACATTTGAATTTGAAGGACCGTCCAGCAATGGAACAATCATAGATTCTTGGCTCGATCCTAAAACTGTCCATCAATGAGACAATCATAGTTTCAGAGTTATAGATTTTGAAGTCTACAACAATGACACTACGGCACTTGAATATTTCCATCAATGTCTAATTGCTATGTTCGTACATACCAATGCCATTGATGGACTATTCGCCGTGTCGTAGTTATTCATTGTTTCACGGTATTTTCCCATAGAAATACAGCTTAGGACAATATCATTATTATGCAGATTTTGCTATGTAGCAATGCAGAATCTACATAATAATGACACATTGATTGTATCGGCAATTTTTAGATATCATCCACACTTAAAATGTCGTGACAATCACGTGTAGTGTTTTCGATTCTCACATAGGAGCAAGTTTTAAAAAGCCTCTGAAGCATACGAGTGAATGGATAAATAAGCGTATAAATAAATAATCGAAAGCGCAATTACAATTGGAGTGAAGTTATGATCTGATAATGCGAGAGCTACAGACGTTTCCTAAATTCGCGATTGAGGTTCTTGCTACTTTTAATTTATAGATTGTGACCCAGCATCAGTAAAACGACAATTCTCAGCAAGTTATACAAAGTAATAGAAACTCCCCTTTTCAGCTTAGGCCAATATTATCAAGCAAAAGTTAAAAGTATCAAAGACAGGCCTTCGGTGTCCAGCGCCGTCAACGGTTGATGTTTGGAAGGCCATCCAAAAACTGAAAGGAGAGTTTTAATTACTTTGTATAACTTGCTCAGAAAAATGATCTCCCGGCACCTGGTCAACTACATCGACAATTCTCAAGTTGTACTTTCAGTCGTCTTGCAAGTTATGGAGGGTCAGACATCGCAAATTCCCATTTGTTTATGTAAATCCATGCACTTCCGAGTTTCATGCACTCGATAACGTAATAATCAAAACATTAATTTAATCACCCAAAATGAGATTTGTCATTTTTATGATTATGATTGCACTTTTAAGGCAGATATCTTCCAGAATAGACAGAAATGTGATATTCATCATAGCCGGTAGCTTCCCGGTTTGCTGTTAAAGATAATGAAAATGCACTGTAATGTAAATCGTTGTTACTGTTGCAGATAAACAAAGACTGTCCTGATAACAAAAATGATATTCACAGAATTTATTTTTAGCACAACACAATTTCAGTATTTTGTTTTCAAGACAGAGACTTCCCGCAACTTTCGATCGATCAATTGAAAAACGCAATTCGCTTTATCTGCGCGATATCTTTCGATTCGCTACTCTGCCTTAGAAGTTCAATCATCATCACAAAAATGACAAATCTCCTTTGAGTGATTAGGAAAGTGTGATCATAACCCTAATAAGTGTACCAAACTCGGAAGTACATGAATCTACAAATTAAAAGTAAAAAGAAGCTCTTACGCGAATTTAGGAAGAAAACTGCAGTGACTCTAGGACTATGTTGAAGACTTCGAAGTTGTACGCCGAATTGCAACGAACTTGGAATATTTTGAGTCGGATTGGTTTTGTTGACCAGTAGATATTCAGTGGCATCACAGTATTTACTCTTCACTACACTGAAAAGCTTTGATGCTGTTCATTTGCAATATTTCAGAGCGGAGATCGAAATCGGCATAATTTACTGAAAGTGTCATCTCTCAAAGCACCTCAACTTATTCTCGTTGAATGTAATAAAGTTGGACAATGCTATATATTGTGATTATTTCTGCATATAATGCAATATTATGGTAACTTCAACTTATGTGAATCACAAGGAATCACAATTTAGCTTAATTAATCATTATTAAAACTACTTGTGCTATGTGTGACCAGGGATGGAGTACATAGTAGACTGAATCAATAGAATAATTAATTATTGCAATAATGGTGAAAATGTTAGATTGAGAGAAGATAGCCGTGTTTATTGTGAGTTCGTTGAAGAGTAACTTATATGTAGCAAATAGTCATATAACTCATATATGTAGTCACCGAACACGGCGAACGGTTGCAGAGTGTCTATCACAAAGCTGCAGGTCCACACTAAGACGTTGGAGTAATGACTGCACTGTCAGCTGAAGACTGTACGATACGAGAGTTACTTAAAAGTCCATGTACAAAAAGATAATAACAAAAGATCCAGTTGCACTATTGTTCATGTCTATTAAGTACGAAAACGACATATTCGTAAGCTTTCATATTCGTAAACCAGGCCACGGAATTAGAGGAGCGGAAGCGATAGCTGCCAGTACTATACACCTTGGATTCCTAATGTTATCTCTCAGAAAATGTGACACCTTTTGTTATTCCAACAGTATAGGGGCGCCATCGCATCATCCAAGATGACATTGTGCAGCTGCACAGAGCACACCAGATAAGTGATAACACCTCAGCAATTGAGTAACTCTCATGGCTATCATGCCCTCTCCTGATCTTTCACCGATCTAGCTTGCGTGGGATGAGCATAAGAAAAGGATGAAAATTCGTATGCACATTCTCCTATCAATTTCGAACCACTTTCCGAAATATTGGGTGTAGAGCAATGAAGATGCATTGAGCAAGATAGATCGGATGAACTACACCATAAATCGGTGGATACGAAAATTACATAGAAACATGTACCAAAATCACATACAATTTGAAACTAACATCTAATACGAGATCCTCGCATGCTTACAGATATCTGGTATGTTTTTCACACGAAATCTCACTTACTTTCGTATGTGATTGGAATGTAGAGATACGAACTATTCTATCTGTGATTGACTGTTTTACAATGAAATACGAGTTGTTGGTATGTTTTATATACGAGACCCGATGCAAATTCATCCTCATTCGTATACCTCTGGTATACCTCTGGCATGTCGAGCTTTAAGTCACATAGCAAAAGAATATGTATATTACACAGTACTGTCAAATAACTTTTTTCAGTAATACCAATCGCGAATATTTCTTTTTGACAGTGTGATATTTGACTAGATTAAATTTATTGTGTAATTTTATGCTCCAAGAGTATGTCAGCGTCGTTGCTTGTAGCTGCTGTTAGCAACTTTAACATGACCCTCAGTTAGCTCTACTTTATGAACCAAGTCGATTGACATCAATTCATTCAAACGATATTTTTCGTGCAACCATGTCTACTTATATATCTCAAGCATGACTATTTTTGCGTTCATGAATTATAATGTGTTTTTATTTCGGATTGATAATATGCTTAATTTCAAAATTACATAATGCATAATTGTTGATGGTTGAATACTTAATTGATTATTTATGAAATACCTTAGAATTACATGTATTAAAATCGAATTCAGTTTTGAAAGTATGACTCTTGAATGTCATCATCTCACTACTTACAAAACAGTAACATTAGTGCGATCTATATTGACAAAAGGCCTTAAATCAACATACTTTAGACATAATTGATGCTTTCATTTAACATTGTGCTGGTATGGCTTTCGTATGTAAAGCATACCACACTTGAAATAACATACGAAAAGCATACAAATATATACCAAAAAATATTTTGGCATGCATCCTTCGTATGTGATTGTTATTGAGAGATTTACAGTGTATATGAGCAATTGAAGTTGAGCTTGCATTAATGCTAGTGGGGATGTAGGTTGCTAGATAAGTGTGAAATAAATTTTTATCATTTAAAGTTATATTTTTGATGTTAATTCATTAATGAAAATAATGGTCCCCATAATTCTAAGTGTTAAGAATTTTTTTTGTCACGCAGTGTATGGTAGTTCTCCTCGCAAGACTGTGAATACGAGTAGTATATATTTTTCATATGGGATGTGCAAAGAACCAAAAATCAAAGCGTTTCAAATATATCGCAATCACATCACCAACACAATTTGAAAATCATTGTATCACTTTAATGTTTTACTTTGAAATTTACGCACCTTTCGTTCAGTTGGTACACTGTCCTTATTTACAGAAGGATTGACGTTCAGCCGCTTAAAAATAACACATGAAAACAAATGAAACATTTTTTGCCAAAATCTGAAGCACTGACAT
Source organism: Prostheceraeus crozeri (assembly GCA_907163375.1). Classification (NCBI taxonomy): domain Eukaryota; kingdom Metazoa; phylum Platyhelminthes; order Polycladida; family Euryleptidae; genus Prostheceraeus; species Prostheceraeus crozeri. Next base: position 66,382 of record CAJQUW010016129.1, read on the forward strand.
CCTCTAAGGCATCATGCATTAGCAAATATCATACAAAGATCTTGGATATAATACATTTGATGAACAATTCTTGATGCCTATCCTTTTCCATGAAGTCGGACATCAGCTGTTGATCCGACCAAATTTTATTTAGGAGTTTACACACTATTACACAAATGCCAAAATTTATAGCAGAAGGGCGAGTTAGCTCACCCCTGCAAGCAAGCTGAAAAAATAAAAGGCAGTTTCACTTGCTCTACTGTCAGAATCAGATGAATCAAGTTCAACACTTGCATCGTCAATCAAAAAACATAACAGTCATCACATTTTCTAGTAAAATTTTTGCAACATAACCTCGCCGGAAAGGCTGACAAATTCACCACTCTGATTTTCTTCTGAAGCAGTGCATATCTCGTCAAAAATCATGATGCAAATTTTGTCTTTATCATCTAAGTTTGACAAGCGTGGTAAGATACTTTGTATACCAACCTCTGATGGCTGCACATTTAATCCAGAAGAAAGCTGTTGCATTCTTCCTACAAAAGAAACCAACATAAAGAAACCACTCAGTTCTTTTATATAATGTCATGGTCATCTTTTTCTATTCTTCCAATTAATGCTTTCAAAGTCATCAGACTTTTATCATGTCTGACTTTAATCAACACTTTTGAGAGCACCATGACGTAAATTCACGAGCCATTTCTTCCGCTGATTTTTATCACATGTAAAACTGGATAAACAGACCTTTTCTGCTTTATCAGAGTTTTTTAGATTCATCAAAGAAATTGAATACTCGACGACAATAGATGAAATTTCTAAATTCCCGTCAGCAATGCACAGTAGCAGTATATACCGATCAATGTGAGACTTCATTAAGAAGGTGGACATATGACTCAGTCATTGAGCATTCCCATTCGATGCCGGGAGTATATTGTATCAATCAAGTAATTGTTGTTTTAACCATGTCAAGGGGCGAATACCATCAAAACTGACTGAAATGGTAGATTTATCAATGTTTTTCTCACACAACGCAAACATACATACATTCAAGCGGACTTTTCAATCGCGCCTAGGACAAGTAACTCGACACTCTACTGACAAAGCCTCGGCCTGCGTTCATGAGCGATCATTTCATTCCTTCAGCAGCTTTCGCTTCCGTTCCTCTAGAGTACCGTGAACCAGGCTGGGTACGAAAGAACAATATTAGGCCAATGCATATATCACTGCCGTTTTGTAGTAGCTCGCTTTCGTAGTCGAAATCAGCCAGCTTTCGCACTCCATGTATGCAGTGTACCGTGCACGTGATTTCGTGCACCTCTAGCTTGTATGGTGCTGTTGTATAACAATAACTTGATTGCAGGGCTTCTATTGTTTACAATATACAAGTATACCAACAATTAATTGACAACTCGAACAATAGAAAATGGAGCATTTGGCCTCAAAAGGTCACGGATATTTGACTCGGCTCCATCACTGGTATGTATTGGTAGCAGCATGTCCCGAGAGTAATAAGAGACACGTAAATGACCAAGAAACATTTACCATGCATCATGCTACACTTCAAGCTACAAAAACTCATGACTGTATAGGAAGGATTCTAATTTTTTGTGAGAGTTTTCTTGTTTCTGCTATACTGATTCTTTCAAAAATAAAATTTATCTTGAACTTGTATGTCTTCTCATTTGTTGACTTTAGCCGATAACTTTTTGTAATTGACTAATGATGTCTTATAATTTATTTCTACATTTTAGATTACTCAGGCCGTATTGGCGGATATAAATTGTATGGCTGTATCCAATCCTTGTTACTGGCTATCTATGGTGTTTTAGTATCCAATGTACGTTTGCTGCGCAGTGAAGATAAAAAGGACATAAAGGACAGGCAGGATTATTTATTCAAATTAATATGAAAATTATGATAACGTAATCTATTTTATATTTGCGAGGAGTATAAATCAGAGGTATATGATTTTTGGAACCATTTATCAACAAAATAACATCTCACACTGCAAGATTCAAGGCAATGAAATCATGGAACATCAACCACCAGGAACGTATTCCAGTAACAAGACAAAGTCAACAAATTCTTCGGAAGCTTCCGACACGGTCAAATTCCAAGATAACAACTGTCCTCTATCGGATATTTTAGGCACACTAAATAAATAATCGACATGACAGTTTGGAGTTATTTTACCCAAGCTTGCTGTTGGGTCTTTCAGATCATATGCTTCTTTCTTCGAAGACTTAACATAACTTGACATGATATTTTTTGTAATACACATGCATGTACATCACAGGCTGATGGATCAAATTGATGTTCAAGTGAGTTTTCAAGTTTTCTGGTTTCAAGTGAGTTTTGTGGGCTAAACATTATACATGCCTTCTCTTTTTAATCAATCATTAGATGATTTTGGGCTCACCATTTTTGAAAACAAATATCACTCACTATCATGAAGGTAATACAAGTGGGACTTGCTTGACCGAATTGAAGTTACTTCTTAAGCTTATTTGCCGATTAATTTCACAGAATGTCGCACAACGCATTTCCTATAAAT
>CAJQUW010016130.1:0-32500 GCA_907163375.1 Prostheceraeus crozeri
CATGAACAAACAGTTTCTGTCTATTCTAGTTAGTTCACCAACAAAGCGCAAAGTCGGATTTCTATGTGAGCAACGATAGAAGTCCGAAGTAGACAATGAATGCTAGGACGCGTGATTCCCGAGGTATCATTGTCTATTATGGACTAAGAACTAAGTCCATGTTGTTATTGTGCACAATATATTTGCAAGTTCGACAATGAATATTTATCATACAATGCCCTCGACAGACCGCTATCACTGTGGAACGGAGAGCTCCTTCTAATCCTGTGAACGCATAGATGAATAAAACATGATATTCGAGATCACTAACATCTCTAGCTATGTTGAAATAGAGATTTCCATAGAGGCCGAATTCTTAGTGATCTGTGCTTGTTGGTCGGCAATAGGTTTTCTAATTATCATGGCAAGTCATCTACAAACAGGGTGGATCACAAAAGTCCGCTATGGACACACGTTTTCATACACGGTACCTGAGTCGTAGTGATTTCTACACTGTAAATCATTAAGTCCTATTTAAGTATGAATCTGAGTACTAAACGGAGGAGTACTAAAATTGCCGAACTTGAATTCACAGAAGTAGTAATATGCTTATTTAGTATCAATGTGATGAAATATCAACATCAATAGAGGACGAAACACAAGGCTGAATTCAGTGAGTCAGTAAGCGGCCGTTGAAGGTCACCCTTACATCTGAAAAAGTCGTTTTGTCCAGTCTTCCCAGCTGAGAGTGCATTGTCGACGGTTGTGATAAATAGCGATTGTGAGAAGGCCAGCCACGTGTTCCCTCATATCGAAGGGGTACAATGAAAAAGGGAATTATCCTGCAAGCGAGCCTGTGACATTTCATCAATTTCCTCTTAATGAGCCTAAGACATCCATTTGGATCAAAAACATTAATCTTACTAATTTTATTACGACGACATAGATGCGCGCATGTTCTTTTCAATTCAATAATGATGATTACAAAACCAAATCAACCGATTTGTACATTCTCCGCATGGACATGTTATAGCCACCTTTGGCTATGTGTTGTGTACTTTTTATAATCGTGAACGGTAAGGTGCAAAATTCCAAGAAAAATTTCAAAGGAATCGTGGCAGAAATACGTGATGAGATCAAAAATGATCTAAAGTCGACCACAAGGCGTAGTGCTACGGACTTGTTTCTTCGCCCAGTGAAACTTATGACTATAAAATAGGTCCGAAATATAGCAAAGTTGATTTTCATCTATATTCACATCTCCAGTGAATTATATCACTGGATATCTTTATTAAGCTGAATCGTATCTTGAGAATTAAATAATGACGAACAATGAGAATTCATATTACAGGTTAACTTAATGAATCATGATAATATTCTACAATGACTCCTAAATATCTATGCCATATTATCTATGCGTGCATGCAACACAGACAACCATGAAGAGTGTTCACTTGTCAGTGGCATTCCACGAACGGATACAAAGTCATTCATTTTCATGATTCACTTTTTATTCAAGACATGCTACCATCTGTGGAATACCGAGATATCATTCAATTCTTGTTGCTTCGGAATTTCGACCGGAATTTTGTTTGCCGCTTGTGGCTGTGATACATCATGTCGAGGAACAGTTTACAAGTGGATAGGAGAATTTCAGAATGGACGAACGCATGTTATGGATCGCAAGTCGACCGAGTGGCCAATTGAACTTGGTGATGATCATCGAGAGAAATTGCGCAAGATCGTCCTTGGTAATCGCCGTATCAGCAAGCAGGAGTTGGAAGAACACGTATCAATTGGCAGTGTCGTGAACATGCTGTCTGAAATGGGCATTAGAAAACTGTGCCGTCCCATATTTTGTAACAGCTGAAATGCGTGAGCGTTGTCTTCAATGCTACAACCAACAGCTGGAGCTTTATCGGAGTGTAGGTGACACTGTTTTAAGAGCAATATCATCACGGAAGACGAGACACCATTGTCGCTTTACCTACCAGAGGATAAATGATCTTCGAAGTTCAAATTTCCTGATGAATCGGCAGATCGCAAGTTGCGTTGCGGAACAAGCCATCGGAGATGCTTGATGCTCACCACCTTTTGGAACAGTCGCAGAGCTGTCCACATGGACTTCCCTGGTAGACAACATTGTCTGAATCGTGAGCACTACTGTGAACCATTTCAAGCTGCAAGGCAATGTATGCACAAACCTCGAAATCAGAGCCCATAGAGTAGGTATATTAGGTGGAGTGGTAACTCCGCATTATCCCAATGTGTATAAACTTTTGATTTTATTAAATGAACTCAAGGGAGACGGACAGCTAGCTTCTCGTGGTAGTTGTTCGTCTCAAAATCAGACGCTCAACCTTAGAGTGAACAGTTTTGCTGCGCGTGCACGAACCACAGCTGTTTTCTTCTCACGGCTAGACACACATGCTAATCGTGTGTTCAGACGAAGCGAAAGAGAGTTGTGTGCGTATGAGGCAGCAAGCGCACGCGCCCTCACCAATATCGAATCAACATCAATTCGATGGCCAGTGTCCACCAAATGCTTGGCCAACTCTGATCTGCCCGTGTCCAACTCACGAATGTTGCGAACATGTTCAGCCTTCCTTTTCTCAATCGGTCTTGCAGATTCCCCCACGTACGAGAAGGAACAATCCTGAAAGCCACACTTGATATGGTAGACGGCAAACAAAGTGCTGGTGAAGGTCGCTTTCTAACCAGAATGTCTTGTAACGTAGAAACTGGTTTGAACGTTTAGAACTACGTTACAAGACATTCTGGTTAGAAAGCGACCTTGTGGTCGAGTTTAAATCATTTTAGATCTCACCACGCAAGTACCGGTAACATAAATTTTGAATGATTTCCAACAACATGCTCATATTATCTGCTTATGATGATGGCCTAAGGAGGTAGAAATTGATAAAGTGAGTAGAGATAAATGCCGTTTTTATGCTTGTTTTCCCTTTGTAACACTTGACATCAGACGCCCGGGGATGAACACGTGTCCGCAAGTTCTGAACACAAGTTCTGAATTTCCCGCTTTTAGGAACTTAATGAAATACATAAATTTTCAGCATGAATATAGTCACAGAAAAAATTCTATGCAAAGAAATATGATCATCATGTGCTTCGCTATTCAGCTGATATTGTCCTATACTAACCACCATAGTCAATAGCTGATAATCAACAATGTTTTTCATGGAAGACTCCTGTCGGATAATATCTTCTGAAAATCGTCATTATTCCACCCCTAAGGCTCAGTGATGTCAGTCCAAGATTCAACACTGATTCGTAAAAAAAGGGAACAGAAAGTTGGGCAAAAAGTTGGGAACAACGTTGGGCAAAAACTTGGGGTCAAAACCCAAAACCCAAGCCCAAGTTTAGATAAATGAATGAAATCAAGTAAGCGAAGTGCATTCTTTGTATTTTGTGCTGACTTAAATATTTTTCTATGGGCCAAAATTCTTATTGGGCCCATGAGAAGTGTGGTATTAGTGGGAAGCGATTTGTTATTGCAATAATTGTAACACAGTGCGCGACAGCAAGTTGGAAACTTGGCATAAATATCCGGACACGTACATTTTTCAACACCTTCTAAATTTTTTTACTATTAAGAAATATCGACAAATTTATTATCATCTGAAGGAGAATTTTCAGATCTATCATTTGAATGTTGTTGAATTAATTGTTTTTGAAATTGGTGGTTCCTATAGGCCCATAAATCCGAAAGCCCCAAATTTTCTTTGACTTGTTTTGACAAGCGCATAGATCAATTTGAAACATTCTCCTTGTGATATTCAAAGCCGTCACAAGATTGGCTTTTCGAAAAATATATAGTTTGAAAGTGTCTTCTCGAAGTTTATAGGCAACATTTTGAAAGTAGTATAGATAGAAAATGTGGCGATTTTTTTATTTTCAAAATATGTTGCGATAATGACAGAAATAACGCTGTTAACTAACTGGTGGCATTTATTTACCTCAAAACTAGTGTTTTCTGCCTTTGTTGTGTAAATTTAAGGCCCTTCGAAGAAATATTCCGAAAATGAAAAAATCGCCACATTTTCTATCTATACTACTTTCAAAATGTTGCCTATAAATTTCGAGAAAACACTGTCAGACTATATATTTTCTGAAAGCCTATTTTGTGACGGTTTTGAAGATCACAAGGAGAATGTTTCAAATTGATTTATGCGCTTGTCAAAACAAGTCAAAGAAAATTTGGGGCTTTCGGGTTTATGGGCCTCTAGGAACCACCAATTTCAAAAACAATTCAACAACCTTCAAATGATAGATCCGAAAATTCTCTTTCAGATGATTATAAATTTGTCGATATTTCCTAATCGTGAACAATTTTTAGGTGTTGGAAAAATACGTATCCGTAGATTTATGCCAAGTTTCCAACTTGCTGTAAGTAGCCTAAGTACATGCATTACGTCATTAAGTTTTCTTTAAATTTAACCCACACTGATATACTGACTAATTGAAGATCTCTGATTTAGTTATGATTGAGTTACACATTGCTCATAGCAAAGCAATTGTTTTCATTTTATAATTCAGAAATATAAACAAGCTTGATAAATGTTATGGCTGCACAGTAAGTGGATGGTTAAACATATTTAGAATTCGAAATCGGAATGAACTTATTTTTGGATAAATGTCGGCTATCGCAGAAAGTTGAGGGTGCGAAGATAACTGTGAAGATATAAAATATACGGAATACGTAAAAATTCAATATGCAAAATACATGTAAGCTTACAGTAGATACAATACGCATGAACTTTCAATGCGCAGTATTGTCAAGCCCAGAATGAAATAGCTAATAATCACAAGTATTTCATTTTTGAAATATTCTGTGAATTCAGTGGAAATTTGATAAAATATCAGAATTGTAACCTCTTAACCTGTAACTCTCCTAAGATTCAAATCAAAATATTAATTTTTGTCATTTGATCTGTATGTATTCAGCAATAATAGAAAACCCAAGTTTTGCATCACTTACCCAAGGTCGACCCAAAACCCCAGGTCCAACCTTGTCCAACGGCACCTAAACGATCACGGCTTCTTGTGCTTACCGGTGCCTTCAGTACTTCTTCATTCTTCTATTATCTTTCGGCCATCAATAGGCCACCAAGACCAATGTTTGATTTCACCTTGCTCATGACATATTCCCACACATTTTTAAGAAAACCGATATCCTCTTGCAAGATTAACAGATCATCGTTCGATACAAACTTCGCTGATCCTCAAAGCAATTTAGATGAGAGACATTCTGCTGATAGAACAATTTGCTTCCTCAGACGCAATTATGAATTATGATCTTCTATCACTTTGGATGCCGTGTCTCTGGTCATTTATTTCGGTATTGAGAAAAGTTTCAGAACTCGTAAATCTGAAGGCTGAACAGTTGATTGATTCTCAAGTCGGTTCCGCTTTCGTTGGTGGAAGAGTAATGACAGTTTTAGTCAATCACGACACGGAAAATATACCAGAAATCTCATTTTGTCGAAATTCTTCCTATTTCAAGTCATCGGCCGCAATGCTGCATGCTACCAATTGCCAGATATGACAAATGACAACTGAGAAGGATATAGAATCAATCAATACCCAACAGAACAGTAAAAAAGCAGTACAAAAGTAATAAAATAATGGTCTAGAGAGTTTTCAATACTGAACAAGCCATATACGAAAGGTAAGAAGCAGTGAATATCCACAAAATCAATTAGAAAGGCCAATAATGCTGCACACAATTAGCAGATTCCATTTTGTGATCTACAACGCGTTCTTCAAATAGTCTCCTTTTAGTCACCTTTTTAAATTTATGATGCTCTGGCGTTGAAATTCACGAATACGACAGCTAGAGTCCCAAGGTGTTATGGTCTCCCGAAGCGGCGGAATCTCTCCCAATATCATCACGAAAATATTGATAAACATCGAAATGTTTTAGTGTGCTGTAGCTCTGATTAAATGAAGTTTTGGGAGGATTCTGAGGCAGACTTTACTGATCGTGGCTTATGGGAGGTCGTTGATTTTTGTTTTTGCATTTCTATTCACAAACAGGCATAAAACTATTTCAAAATGAGTTGAAAAGCGACCGCATTGCCTTTTTCCTCATATCTTACATGCGTTTTAATAATAGTATCAATTCAACAACATAATAACTGCAGACTGTTACCAGCCAAGCTCCAGACAAAATATCAGCGGCAATGATCAGACAATTGCAACAGACAATATGAGACAATGGGCAGTGAAAAAAGAGCTGCTCAGAGCAGACCATCAGAAAATTGCCAGTTATGCATGCCAACAGCCTATGCTGCTTATCTATCTTGTGGGGATATCACGAAGGCTTTCATAGACTGCAACACCACAAACTAGTAAATCATTTGAACCAACTGAATTTCGATCATGGTTTCCTACGCTGGTTAGTGACAGATATCAATATGTGTCAGTAAATGGTGTCACAGGTGCTGCATTTCTTGTTAAGCAGGTGTTCCCCAGGGATCAGTGATGGGACAATATTTTTTGGCCATCTTTATGTCTATTTTGTCCAATGCATGCACCGATTCAAAGATAGTATCATACGCTGATGATGTCACAGTTATTGAAACTGTCAATGAACATTCATTTTCCCACATGGGAAAAATTGCATCGACTGTTTCTGAAACGGGTCTTTCACTGAACACGTTTTTGTTCAACACTGTGTTACGTTCAAGTAATCACATCTGTTTAGCTCATAATTCTGTATTTTCTTGTGTCTCAAGTAGATTATGTATTTTGGGATTCATCATTACCGATACTTTGTCATGGGAAGATCAATATAAGTCTGATAAGCAGGTCAACTTTGGAAAAGTACTTCCTTCGAAGGTCCCGCACCGAAAGTACCGGGCCTCCTCGGGATACCAGATCAGATAAGAAGCTCTGCCACATACTTCCTGCTAGAATCCAGGAGCATTTACTTAACTCTCTACCTGAAATGACCTTTAACAAACAACTGGTTCCTATTCTACTTCCATTAATTTAAACAAAATTTAAACTCTCTCTTTCTTACTCACTCAAAGTTCAAATTCAAGTGAGAGTTTGCTGAATGCAGCTGGACAAACATTGCAAATCTTATTTAAGCAGCAAGAATCAATGAAGTGATTTGAGTAATTGGTAGCAGTCGTTTCCGTTTTCACCAGTTAATTTACATTTCTGAAAATAATTGGAAATGAATCAAACAAGCTATATTAACTTTCAGAAAAAGTCTGAAGGTCTGTGAAAACACCAGAATACACGTGGCTGAACTAAAACTGCCAAATATATACTTTGAAAGACAGAACTTCGATCCATTCTTTTACACAAAATTTCGCTACTTTGGTTACTGTCATTCTCTCTCTCTCTCTCTCTCTCTCTCTCTCTCTCTCTCTCTCTCTCTCTCTCTCAGAACTCAGAACTCAGAGAGTTTATTGACCAAATTTTGGTACAAACAGAGAAAGTTGTGTGGTAATGATAATTAACGTGACATAAAATGAGATGACATTTACAAAAAAATGAAGTGGATGAATGAACGAATGCTCTCTCTCTCTCTCTCTCTCTCTCTCTCTCTCTCTCTCTCTCTCTGCCTCCTTCTCTCACACACACACACTCTCTCTCGCTCTCTCTCTCTGCCTCCTTCTCTCACACACACACTCTCTCTCCATCTCCTATCTCTCTCATGTGTCATAATTATACATGCTTATGATTGTACCATGATCTGCCTTATATGCACGAGTTGAATCACTTGCATTTATTTGTGTGAATGATCATGATTTGGTATATATGCATGAATTGATTCACATGCATTTCTGTGTTTGCAGGATCTTAAGTTGATGACCTTGGTACCTTCTGATTTATACTGTACGTAGTTTCTGCTTTATTGCAGTGTTTTGGAATTGAAAAAGCTAAGTAAATAGCGAAACCGGTCTTACAATGCGCCTATGTCTTTTCCTTGCTTTGTTGGTACGGTTTTTTGGCTGCGGGATTGGGCTGTTTCATTTCGGTGTGCGGATCTCGAGGTCTCTCTCTCTCTCGCTCTCTCCATCTCCTATCTCTCTGCCTCCTTCTCTCGCTCACTCCTTCTATCACTCTCTCTCTCTCCATCTCTCTCTTTCTCGCTATCTAACTCTCTCTCTCTCTCTCTCTCTCTCTCTCAGCCTACCCTTCTTTCAGAACTCAGAACTCAGAACTAAGAAAGTTTATTAGCCTTTTCAGGCAAAACATTACAGTAAGTAGGAAGTAGTTTGTAAAATGATACATGAACTTGAAACAAATGAAGATGAGAAAAAAGAAACACTCTTCAACTTTGGCGGAGAGGAGACTTTCTGGAGCAGATCTGAATCTTCATTCGCTGCACACAAACGCAAATAATTCACAAATTTGAAAAATCTATAGTATGATAGAGAATTATAAATAGTTTATATCAATGGCATTCATATACTGTAATTATGGATCCAGTAAATGTTCATAGCAGTTGTTTGTTATAACTAGTACCAATACACAGATGCCTCTGTACATAGAACCAATTAATCACATGGATGGAATGAATCGCAAGTCATATAGATGTCATGACATATCGTAAAAGGAAACCCATCTTTGGAATTACAAATGTATTCATCGATTAATTCGTTTTGTTTGCCAATTTATTTGCACAAACACACACCAGCAGATCTATTATTTTATGTGTTAATAGGCGAGTCATTTCTGAAGGTCCGGAGAACATGCATCAAGTCAAACTGTAAGTTAATTATCAAAATTGCTTATCTAGACATTTAGCATCAGGACATTACTGTACTACATAGGAGATGATAGATGGTATCAATGTCTGATTGGGACTTACCTGTAATCAATTGGAAAATTATAGGAATAAATTGATAGGATGAAAATTTACTCCGGACCTTGTGACTCGTATTGGTAATTAATATGGAGTGATTTGTCAAATTTCAGGAAGCAGCTATCTATACCAGTGATTACGATTCATGTTATTGACAATCGATTCATCGTTAGCTATCTGTCAATAAGCTGATCTGACTTTGTTTTATTGTTCGTTCCTATCTGTACGTTTCTCCGTAATTGAGACCAACATCGATGGTTAATTTGATATAGATATCTATGCTTGACATCAGTCTTTAGTGAAGTCATATTTGATCTACATGATTTCATGACTTTCGGTATAGAGATGGTGTTCTACATTTCAATGCAAACTATGAAATATGCATCGATTGTCAATCTTTGCAGTATTGTGAACACATTATAAATCATAGATGCCCGAGTCGGCATTGCAATCAATGGACACATCAATGTAAATCATTTCTATTTCTATGCACACAATAAAGCGTGTAACTTGATCATCAGTTTCTATGCAATGGTCAGTGAACATCTCTCTCTCTCTCTCTCTCTCAGAACTCAGAGAGTTTATGGACCAAATTTTGGTACAAACAGAGAAAGTTGTGTGGTAATGATAATTAATGTGACATAAAATGAGATGACATTTACAAAAAAATGAAGTGGATGAATGAACGAATGCTCTCTCTCCCTCTCTCTCTGCCTCCTTCTCTCATACACACACTCTCTCTCTCGCTCGCTCTCTCTCTCTCTCTCTCTCTCTCTCTGCCTCCTTCTTTCATACACACACACACTCTCTCTCTAACTCTCTATCTGCCTCCTTCTCTCGCTCGCTCTTTCTCTCACTCTCTGTCTCTCTCTCCATCTCTCTCTTTCTCGCTCTCTAACTCTCTCTTTCTCTCTCTCTCTCTCTTGCAATTTCTGTCATTTTTTTTTCTTTTCCACCTCAGTATCTCGCACATCTCTGTTGTTCTGATGCCATTAATCTGATTTTGTTTGAATTTGATGAAATATTGTCGCATAGTAAATACATTTCCTTCTTCAGCAAATCATATCTGCATGCGTCAAATCTTTAATGTCGACTAGAAAGAAATAATATCGTTAATTCTATGCCAGACTCCAAATGGGAGATGTCACGAAGCAATGATATTGATTTGGGCCTCTGTAGCTTATCGAATGCTGCACTAACCTTCCACCAATTATTCAAACAAATCGTTCCATCTATTCTAATAGACTTGCTGCATAACTGAAATTTTCCAACGAATTCATGTTTATCAATGATTGAAAACGTTCCCCAGTTGATAGATCGCTCAGAGACTCGATAGTTGAGCTGTTTGTGATTAGAAATCTGTCCTTTTCGAATTAATTGATGCTGGGATTTTGTCGCCATAAATTCCTAAAATTCCATTTAACTCATCTTTTATGCAAACATGGGATATTGTTTTGAAATCTGAGGAACATCTGAGCTTCAACGTCGAGCGTCAGAATTTGTTCATCAAATTTGAAGTCAATGACAGAAGACACAGTCCTACCGCAGCATTGTGCTGGCTAACGCAATTAGGCGTCATTGATTTAACAGACTGAACTTGAATGAAGCCTCAATAGGTAGCATTTTCTTCCAATCACGTACTGTACATACGTGTATACATGCAAAGATTGCAGAATTGTGAGGCAGTTGAACTACATACAAGCCTTGGAAGCAGCCGCCAGACCGTATCTGCCGCCGGTATGAGCAACGCCCAGGCTACACATCTTGGCTACTAGTTATTAAACCCGCCGGTTTTCATCATTAAGCCTACACTGTTATTCATAAAGTCCGAAATGAATGCTAGAAATAGTATTGAGCATGAGTACTTACTACCACTAAGCCATGTGTCCCAGAAGCTAGCACTCTTTGAGTCTGAAAATATCAGTTCTCATTTTAGAACTATTTGAGAGCGAAAGCACAATACTTAACTGGTACCGTATATGCTCTACTCAGCATTCCAATAACCAGACGCCGGTGCCACGCTCTTGGACAGTTTGCTTCAAAATTTAATAGCACATTTGTGAACGCTTCTTTTCTAAAGATGCTAGTTTCCAAATTATTCGTAATATTTATCTTAACATCCAAGAATGCTATACTATTGCCTCCAATATCTACAATAAATTTTAAATTTTTGTGTTGTCTATTTAAAAATTGGTGAAACCATTCTACTTTCCTTATATCATCAAAAACGCAAATGCAATCGTCTACATATCTTGCGTAATAAAGTGAACTGCATTCTTCATTCATCCAATTTTGTTCCATATGTGACAAAAATAGATTTGCGAGTGTAGGAGCAAGCCCATACTTACACCATCTATCTGCTTAAACATTTGGTCATTAAATAAAAATTGATCACTCGTGGCAAACAGGCACAGTTTTTTAAATACATCCCTGCCAAACAAAGGCTTATTAGTTGAATTCTTATCATAGACTAAATTAGCCGCCAGCTCAATTGTTTCATTTACAGGTATGTTCGTGAACACTAATTCAACATCATAACTAATTAAAATATGCTTGTAATGAAAAAGTTCTTAATTTTTAATAATTTCTTCTATCAAGTGAGAGGTAGAATTCAACATATGTTTCGAATTTATATGTGGTTTTATTAGATTATCTAAAAAGTTTGCCAAATTGTAACTTGAAGAGCCAATAGTACTTATTATTGGTCTCATAGGTTTGTTATCTTTGTGCACTTTCACAGTACCATAGAGCCTACCGGGCTCACTGCCAGAAGGACTAATAAACTTGTACGTTTTCTCATCAATATATCTACGCAAATACTTATAAATGTAACGATACAATCTGCCTTCCTCGGTTACTGTCGGATGTTTGCGAATGTCATCCTCATCATATTCAATTTTTTGGAATTTAGTTACGTCTTTTAAAATATCACTCATTTTTTTGTTGTACTCAAATGAGTTGACAATCACTCTATGGGTATTATATATATGGTTATATATGGTTATTATATAAATGGTACTCCATATATATGGTTATTGGAATGCTGAGTAGAGCATATACGGTAGTCAGCAATTGGAATATATTTCATGATGAAATTGAGAAAATTCTGAAATTTTCGAATGCAATGGTTATGCTAAGAAATTTGTTCTTAAAATTGTTTCGGATTAACTGGTACTCATTTAATGAGTTGCATAGGACAAGCACCTCCACTAAATCGAAAAATACCGTGCGGCATATCTAACCCACTACAATCCATGAACACATCCATCTAAGAAATGCGTTGGCAATTTAGCACAAATGCTTTATGATCAATGAAATATGCACAAGACTCAAAGCACAGTCGGATATGATGGAAAACGTTGGCAGGACTCAAAGCATTGTCGGAGAGAATAGCACATCGAGCAAGCCAATACGAGCAGTGACAATATAGACGATGCTGTTAAGTGTGATAAGTAATGTTATAGCAATGCAGTGACGTACGATCAATGCATCGCTATTGTTCTAAGTTGTATGTCCTTACCTCTGCATACATTTACAAAATAGGTTATCAAAATACGAAACATTGTCAAGTTATCTGATTGAAGATCAAAATGATATAAATTGATTATTTTCAATATCTCTGTGCTTTATCAGGAGTTCTTGTTATTCCGGAAATTTCATGAACAATTCGTTGCTTTCAAAGCCTTGAATGCTCTGAAAATTCAAGGAAAATGGTGAAAAAGGTACGCAAAATGATTGCCTTCGAACAGAATGTAGCTGAGACTAATATTGTGGAGCAAACGTCTTTGATCGATTCAAATAACGACAATGAATGAGTTAAAAGTATGATTTTAAGTAACTGTAGCATATAGGTTTCAAGTGTTTTAAAAACACGTTTTTAAATGGTTTCAAAGCAAAAAGCATCATTCATAGCAGCAGGTGTGAGCAGCCTGAAGAGCTGCTTTTATGTGTAAAGCAGATCACCTGTGACGTAAATGACATGTTGTTTGCTACCGTATTTAGTTATGTCCTACACTTATAATTGCGGAAAACGAATCATTATTTTAAATTCCTCAGTTCGCGGTCCTAGCAAAATAATAGATAGACAGGATTGCTACACTGTAAATCGCTCAATACCAATCACATACGAAGGATGCATACCAAAATATTTTTTTGGTATATTTCTGTATGATCTTGGTATATATTTGTATGCTTTTCGCATGTTATTTCAAGTGTGGTATGCTTTACATACTAAAGCCATACCAGCACAATGTTAAAAGAAAGCATCAATCATGTCCAAAGTATGTTGATTTAAGGTTTTTTGTCAATAAAGATCACACTAATGCTACTACTGCTTTGTAAGTAGTGAGATAATGACATTTTATAGTCAAACTAACAATACTGAATTCGATTTTAATACATGTAGGTTCGAGGCATTTCATAAATAATCAATAAGTATTTGACCATCAACAATTATGCATTATGTAATTTTGGAACTAAGCATATTATCAATCCAAAATAAAGACACATTATAATTCATGAACGCAAAAATAGTTATGTTTGAGATATATAAGTCAACATGGTTGCTGAAAAGTTATCGTTATATTGAAATGATGTTTATCAATTTAGTTCAAGGAAATGAGCTAATTATGAGTCTTGTGAATGCTATAAGACAAGTTGCAAAGATGACATGCGGCTTTAATTCCACAACAAATCTAATCTAGTTAAATACCACACTTTCACAAAGAAATATTCACTGCTGGTATTACTGGAAAAAAGTTATTTGTAAGTAGTATGTAGTATAACATATTTTTTGCCATATGACATAAAGCTATTGATACGAAAGACATACGAAACACATACCAATTTGCATCGGGTCTCGTATAAAACATACCAAGAATTCGTATTTCAACCTAAAACAGCCAATCACCGTTAGCATAGTTCGTATCGTTTACATACCAATCACATACAAAAGTAAATGGCCATTCGTATGAAAAACATACCAGATTTCTTTATATATACCAGAATCTCGTATCAAATGTTGGTTTCAAATTGTATGTAAACTTGGTATGTGTTTGTATGTAATTTTCGTATCCAGCGATTTACAGTGTACCTGTTATACCCTCCTCTCGCTTTGAATACCAACAGCAACAATCCTATCAGTTCATGATCAACTGGGAATCATTAAGTCCTATTTAAGCAACAATCTGAGTACTAAATGGAACAGTACTGAAACTAGCGAACCTAAATTCACAGAAGTGCTAAAATGTAGGACTGTGGGCGGTTGACCGGTTTTTGACCCGGTGCACCGAAACGTTCGAAATTTGATCAATCTGCCATTTCACTGTACAGTTTCACTGAAGATTAATTGATTCTATCTGCAAATATTAGTCGCAACAGATGTGGAAGAATGATCAGTAGGCTACGGTATGATTAATCCAGCTAGGAGACCATTATTCAATTGTATTTCACAGTTCAATTCATTCTAAACTTTAAATGTCTAAGTTATAAAATAGAAACATTTTGAAAATCAAAGCTATATCGCTAAATCACTGATGCCTTTCCTGATGATGAGAAAAAATGCGAATATTTTTACCTGATGTTTTCAGTTATTGTATTTTTCAGGATTTTGTAAACGGTATCTATGATAAGATCTTCCTTTGCTATACGCTGCACCTGCATGTGCTTTTTAAAAGAACGTTTCGTCCGCCACTGACTTAGTAATTTAGTCATGCAACTTTTCGCCATTTTCTGGTCGCGGGTTGCGTATGATAAGAGTCACTTTCGCAAGCAATGGCAAAATAAAATTAATAGAAGTTTCATAATTTCGTTCATAATCTCATAATTTCCGGGGTTATCATGGCCGATGCGCCCAGGCCTACTGAAATGCTTATTAAGTATTAATATGATGAAATATCAATAAAGGACGCGACACGAGGCCAAATTCATGGAGTCAGTGTACAGCTGGTAGCGTGGAACAATGTAGCGTAGCACCGGACAAACATAAACTGCGAAGGGGATATGATTTCACTTTGGAAACAGCGGCGTGAGGGACATTGAAAAAACAAAACTATGAATAGCAAGAAACTAATACTGGTGAATATTTTTATCATTGCATGCAAAGCCGTTTTCAGTCAACTTGTTTAATTTTGAAGATGATTGCGTTTTGTAGCCGAACTTACTTAGTTGCACAGCATCGCATTTAGACAAATATCAGTTCCTTAGGATTCAAAGTTTCATCTTTTTTAGTCGAATACCTCAAGAGACAGATTCTCGGTGGGAAACAGAAAGACAGACCAAGTTTCCGTGTCGGGCAAATATTATCATAGTTGCATTTATCATAGTGCACTTTTTGATTCCGAATATCATACAACTGCAGATTGTAAATGAAAATGGATGAATTACATGTATCCATAGAAAATGTCTCCCACCAGTTTACACCATAATGCTGACCTGGTCAGTAGTATGAAAAGTTAAATATGACAATAAAATCTCAGCGTCAGTAACGGCTTATGTCGCCTTACATAATTAAACAGGTCGTCTCTTCTTCTGTTTGACTAGAAAGGAAGCATTGGAACATGTAAAAAGCTAAAGAAATGGCACAAATTGCTGACAGGCAATTGTGCGAAGTTTCAGTTACTGCCATTAGCCGGATCACACAGCAAAGAAACGCAGACGATGTCGCGTTCTATAGAGAAGTTTGTGAACCTTTTATGTGCACTTGCTAACTCCTTAAAAAATGATCGGAGGGCTCAACATAATCGAGAAAATGATCTCAATTCTTCGAATCTAAAGGGATCGTGGCGACAAGAGCTTTTTTTAAAGGAATTCACAACAATCCGCAAACGGCGCACAGCTATTTTTCCAATCATCTTCCTACCCACTTAGTAAATTCCTGTATGTGCATCGTTTTGAATCAATTTTCACTTCTAGCAAAGTGATACGCTTAAACAATCTAATTCTGTGAGTGATATAAAGCAACTTCAAACAGAATCAATTCTCAGACATTTTTTCACTGTAAATCATACAAAACCTGAGTAAGGTATGACATTGTCTTCGAATAATCCTTCGAATAATCTTTGTTTAGGATGGCGAAGAAAATTTTCGTTTATTTTATTGTTACTTTCCAGTAGGAAGGCCGCTATACATGTAGATTTTTGTAGCAAATATGTAGAATACCTTACGTAGAAATGTATGTGCGTGCATTTCTCAGTTACTAAATTATTTCCATGATGATGGTAATATGCTCCTACAGAAAGGCCTTGGACATGAATTACATGAAGTTAATTATGAAAAGTGGTTGTATTGTTGTCTTATTTTATTGCTATTATTTCATAATCTCAGTTAAGTATCTAATGTTTCAAATATTTAAATAATATAAACTGATGCATTTGATAAATGTCTTTGTTTAAATGCTAGAAAGAATCAGGCACATTTTGATGCTAAACAACTACAATTTGTACTACATAATTTGTTAACTATTATAAAATATTAAGTAGGGTTAATTATGTATAACTGTGTAGTATTAGTAATGGAATATTAGTTATAGCTGCTTAACTTCAAAGCCTTCTTGATTCTTTCCAACATACCTTCATGTAGTTTTAGGACTGAACAAGGAGTTCTCTTCAATGCCTTCTTTGTTTAGTTGTAGACCTTCATTGTAGAATGGTAAGAAGTTGAACTAATTTCAAAGTATTTCGATTCAATGGATTTTCACTTTATCATTTATCATGGACAAATACTTAGATAGAAAGTACTGAGAATCGTTGCGACAAATCAGGGATTTTGACGACTCATGCAGACATAGAAGCTTGAAATTTCGAATAAAAAAACATCAAATTCAATTTATCGGTTATCGACTTCATCTATCCAATAATTTATTCAAATAAAAAACGATGCAGCTTTCAAACTTAAAGACAACTTGTCTGCAGCGTTTGTTGTTTCACATATTGAAGGATAAAATGGTTACAAATCAATACAGTTGCATCCTCTACATGTCGGTTGTTTTGGATACACACGCATTGAGAAGTCGCATTTTCATGCTTCGATTAAAGGACGCATTTTCAAAACGCCTTCAAGGTTTCCCATCGAGAAATTTATCATCATTAGCTTCTGTGAGGCTTGCATGCAATGAGAGATTTCTTGTTGTTAACTCAAAAACAACACAACCAAATCTTATCGTCCCAACCAAAATGACGGAGAAGGAACAAACAATATGATTCTCAAGCACTGATACATGCAGATCGGTAATCAATGCCATCGAAGTCTAGGGCGGACATAGAGGTCGGAAGTCAATGCTATCGAAGTGCAGAGAGGACATAGAGGTCGGAAGTCAATGCTATCGAAGTCTAGGGCGGACATAGAGGTCGGAAGTCAATGATATCGAAGTGCAGAGAGGACAGAGAGGTCGGAAATCAATGGTATCGAAGTCTGGAGAGGACATGGAGGTCGGAAGTCAATGCTATCGAAGTGCAGAGAGGACATAGAGGTCGGAAATCAATGCTATCGAAGTGCAGAGAGGACATAGAGGTCGGAAGTCAATGCTATCGAAGTGCAGAGAGGACATAGAGGTCGGAAGTCAATGCTATCGAAGTGCAGAGAGGACATAGAGGTCGGAAGTCAATGCTATCGAAGTGCAGAGAGGACATAGAGGTCGCAAGTCAATGCTATCGAAGTCCAGGGCGGACATAGAGGTCGGTAATCAGTACTATCGAAGTCTAGGGCGGACATAGAGGTCGGAAGTCAATGCTATCGAAGTCCAGGGCGGACATAGAGGTCGGAAGTCAATGCTATCGAATTGCAGAGAGGACATAGAGGTCGGAAGTCAATGCTATCGAAGTACAGAGAGGACATAGAGGTCGGACGTCAATGCCATCAAAGTCTGGAGAGGACATAGAGGTCGGAAATCAATGCTATCGAAGTGCAGAGAGGACATAGAGGTCGGAAATCAATGCTATCGAAGTCCAGGGCGGACATAGAGGTCGGAAGTCAATGCTATCGAAGTCCAGGGCGGACACAGAGGTCGGAAGTCAATGCTATTGAAGTGCAGAGAGGACATAGAGGTCGGAAGTCAATGCTATCGAAGTCTAGAGAGGACATAGAGGTCGGAAGTCAATGCTATCGAAGTCCAGGGCGGACATAGAGGTCGGTAATCAGTACTATCGAAGTCTAGGGCGGACATAGAGGTCGGTAATCAGTACTATCGAAGTCTAGGGCGGACATAGAGGTCGGAAGTCAATGCTATCGAAGTCCAGGGCGGACATAGAGGTCGGAAGTCAATGCTATCGAAGTCCAGGGCGGACATAGAGGTCGGTAATCAGTACTATCGAAGTCTAGGGCGGACATAGAGGTCGGAAGTCAATGCTATCGAAGTCCAGGGCGGACATAGAGGTCGGAAGTCAATGCTATCGAAGTCTAGAGAGGACATAGAGGTCGAAAATCAATACTATCGAAGTCTAGGGCGGACATAAAGGTCGGAAGTCAATGCCATCGAAAATCTAGAGACATAAGAAAGGATAGCAGTATGCATTTACTGCTAGATACCTAAAATGTTAAGTCTCTACTCTCGCGGTATTAAAACATCTGAATGCCGACAAGCATTGCTCACCCCGAATAAACTCGGTTGAATTCAGAATAAACGTGATCAAAAACTCGCTTGACACAAATAAAATTATCATGACAATCAAAGTATATGATACCCATCCGCAGTAATCAACAATACCTTCATAAAGCAATAATTTCTAAGTACTTCTGTGTTTTCTCATCTCTAGTTGTCTCTAGTTGCCATTAGTCGCCTTTGCGTATGCACTTCGTCGTCCCTTGCCTTGTAAATTCAATGTTCGACATTTGAAGTTGAAAAGAAGCCCATCATGACACCTCTATAAACAAGAGATTATATTAACTCAAAAACTTCACATCTTCAAGAAAATCCTCCCCCGTTCCACCCAGATTGGCAAACGAACGGCAACATGTTCGCTCGATAATTGGCGCTGTGTTTATCTAGCCTACATGTGTAGCGGCCAAGTGCACATGACACTTGAAGAAACGACGCGACGAGCCGCAACCTGGAAGAAAAACTTTCTCACCTTGCAACAGCCTTACTACAACCACTGACGATATCGCGTCTGAAATGTCACCTAGTGGCAATAGGATGCCGTCATTTTGCATTACGTTAATGATTAAATAACAGCAAATGATTCATATGGAAGACAGCTGGAATAATCGTTATTTGGGATCCGTATCTAAATATTGTAGAAACTCTTCTGTTTAATTATAAATTTGCTACATTATATGCTGTGGCTGTGACTCTTCAGTTGGAAATTAATGGATTTCTATTCAAACCAGCAGAACTCTGACCACTGGCAGTGGCCATAGTTACCACTACAATTTCTTCAGTTGTAATTGTAACTAGAAGTCAGCAATGAATTCATTTCAATTTCATATGGAAGCAATCAATCTAATCCATGCCAGTTAATTACAAACATTAATGACATGATAAATTGTCGATCCTGCATTTTTGATATTCTGCAATTTCAATCTGTTAGTACTTTTATCATGTATTGAAAATTATCTTCATTTTGACAGCGCTTGAAGATAGTGGCACTGAATGCTGCACTAATGTTGCTTTTACAATCTATAGGAATCAGTTTCTTTAGTGTTTGTATTTCTATTTTCTATTCGATGGCTTAAGCCATTGAGCCAATTAGGCGGCAACTTGCAACTGGAACCAAGAAATTCTGAGACATCGACTATGATTCTTGAAAATAAGGACCTATAGTGACTATTAATGTCTTTGTTGTCTATGCTTAGCAACATGCTTATAGTGCATTCTATAGCATGCCTTAATTGAGAGCTTGAACATAAGTGCCAGAATCTGAAAGGTGTTTACCAACTGACGCGCGTTTCTGCTCACATTTATCGGACATGGACATCCAATTATGTTCGACATACTACTTCTTCGTAAATGCTCAGTAATATCCGACATTGAGGACCCGATGTTGACGCGCCAATCAGTGCCAATATCGTTATATCATCTCCATTACAACAATTTAGTAGCCCAAGTACACTGTGAACTGTGCGATACCAAAGCTACTTACGAAAACAATGTACAAAACGAGAATAGCAAAATGTACGAAAGCACTATTGTCCACGCTCGTGCGCTACGAAAGCGATTGGTTTTAATGTGGGATGATAAAGATATGATGGCGCGCAGCAAATTCAATAGGCTACAGTGTATGCACGAATATTCAATGTGCGGCATTGTCAAGCCCAGAATGAAAAAGCTAATAATCACAAGCATTTCTTATTTAAAATATTCTGTGAATTGAGTGGAATTTTGTTAAAAAAAATCAGAATTTTCCATGCAGCATCCTATGTAGATCTTATCATGTAGTTCTCCCAAGATTCAAAGCAAAGCATTAATTTTTGTAACTTGATCTGTATATATGCAGCATTAATAGAAAATCCAAGTTTTGTACGACTTACCCAAGCTTGACACAAAACCCAAGGTCCAATCTTGTTATAAACATGGAATCTCTCATTTGATACTCGACCTTCATGTTCATCCAACTATTCAGCTTCAGGTAGGCGAATGAGGTAATGCAGCTGGTGTTTGTCAATTCAAGACGCAAGGTTTGATGCCTATTTCATCCATCACTTTCTTTGTATTCTTGTTAAATCATTCAAGTGCAATAGGAATGAATTGGATTTTGCAATCAATTTGCCGAAATTAATTGATTGTTGTCTTCAGAACACCTAATTTGGTTCATTCCTACAAGCAACATGACCCACCAAAATTATTCTGTAAGTGCGATTGAATGATTACTCGCCCACTGCCGCTGCATGTGTTTGTGATGCTTGAGCGCTCTGCTACGACGTCTGTGTGTGGTGTTGACCGCTCTGTGACGACGTCTGTGTGTGGTGCATGAGTGCTCTGTTACGACGTCCGTGTGTGGTGTGTTGACCGCTCTGCTACGACCTCTGTGTGTGGTGTATGAGTGCACTGTTACGACGTCTGTGTGTGGTGTATGAGTGCACTGTTACGACGTCTGTATGTGGTGTGTTGACCGCTCTGTTACGACGTCTGTATGTGGTGTGTTGACCGCTCTGTTACGACCTCTGTGTGTGGTGTATGACCGCTCTGTTACGACGTCTGTGTTTGTTTTAACTGTGTTTTAACTTAATTGGTCACGAACAAAGGAAATTGTAAAGCAGCAGAATGGCTTACCGACCCACACGGATCAACAGATGTGGCTTGATCATTACCGAACGAATGTATCCTCAGGATTTATGAATTAATTGAACACATTTCACAGAAGTATCCCATGTAAGTACATAATGCTCATCTTTTAGACCTATTACATCCTGATTGTTTTTGTCATTTGAATGTTGGCTTTTTATGTTGCACATCGGCGGGCGAGTAATCGTTTAGTGGCATCATTGACTAAATAATTTTGGCGAGCAAGAAGTCAAGCGGCGCTCGTTCCTAAACCATCTGGTCTTTCACTGCAGAAATAGTTCGATGTGAAAAAAGAAATCTTTATTTTAAGATTCTTCCTCAGTAAAGATAATGAAATTTCAATTCTTCTACGCCTCAAACACCCACACAAGCGATTGCCAACAACGGTAGATAGATTCGTTAATCTAATGACTCACTGGTTTCTGCTGTGGCAATGAATCGCAACTTAATCATTCTACATGTCCGCAGGTTTTGGCAGCCGTTACTGTTTTGAATGAGAATGTCAGTTTGTTGATCAGTTTAATCGATTTGATGCAACTTATTTCTCCACTGTCATTTTTCAAATTGGAGAGGATGATCGAATGATGCAACTGAAAGCTTGCCAAGGAGATATTCATCAATTTGTACTTTGTAAACATTGGAATATCATAACTTCAGTAGAAAATGGAGAATGTTTCCACTACCCAAATGACCTTGACAAGGAAGTAAAAATATCTCCAGGACTTAAGTTCATAGTCTTCGTGACTCAAACGCTTTTTGTTGCCGAACATTTTGTTTCCTTCATGTAACAATCATCAAAGTGAACTCTACATTTCTTCAAAGTGAAGAGCCATACCGTTGTCTAAAATGATTTCATTACATGGAGTTCGCTCAAATCTTTAATAAGCAACTGAATCAGAGAGAAGAAACAATGTGATAAATGTCAGACAAGGCCACTGAACGGGCATCCATCACAATGATGACTTTCTATGGTATTAAACAGGTGAGATTGCTGACGGGCTAGAAAAACATCCATCACAATGATGACTTTCTATGGTATTAAACAAGGGAGATTGTTGACTGGCTGGAAATACATCCATCACAATGATGACTTTCTATGGTATTAAACAGTGGAGATTGTTGACCGGCTAGAAATACATCCATCCCAATGATGACTTTCTATGGTATTAAACAGTGGAGATTGTTGACCGGCTAGAAATACATCCATCCCAATGATGACTTTCTATTGTATTAAACATGTGAGATTGTTGACCGGCTAGAAATACATCCATCCATGGACTCCTAGATATATAACACCTGGACTGAAAGCTGAAATTCATTTATACACTAGACGGCCGGCTTGACTTAACAGCTGTCGATGGTGGAAAGCAATTAATCAAGTGAAAACGGGGAGTGTCTAAAGAAAAATAAGCTGAAGTTTCTGGAAAACGGAAGAACATGAGGATGCAACTAACTTATCATCGTTATCACTGAATATGGAATATTGACTATATCAAATCAAGCAATGGTTTGACAGTACTAAGTCAGCAAGCATGTGGTCTATAGTAAAGTTTCAGGAACAACAGCTAAAAAGTCCACATCGGTCATCTAAAACGTGGTACATTTATTTGGGTGTGGAAATGATTCGAAGACGCCGATTCAAGTGAATAGAGCTACATAATGTCAATGAGAAATCAATGAGTGTGATACGATAAAAAAGCATTCCATCTAAATTTTGGCGAAATTTTGATATGTAAAAGTTAACTTATATACTTTATTACTAATCAGATATTCCAAAGATAAAGACATATTTCATCATTCGCTATTTCGGTAATCGTCGACGATGTAACTTTGCAAAATTGAACAATTGCGACATTGTTCCTGATTCAGTAATTTTCGCATTTCAATACTTTACAATAAATGTCAGACTTGACTTAATTGCTTAGGCTACGATCGCCCCTTGCTCCCACCAGTCTGCTCCAACGGCTCCAACTTCCCCAATTCTGGGCTTGGCGTTCTAAGGTGCTGATTGGCAGGCCCGTGTCCGTTCGTATTTGGTCTACGTAATATTTGGTTTACTTGGTTATTATCTACATAAGTTTAAAATATTTGGTTCGCATAAATGTCAGATATCCGTTTAAATCAAAGAATTCACTCGGTCATGAGGTTAGGTTACAAATGTACCTGAAAAATGATGAAATAATAAAAATAATATGTATATTTGTCAAAACACAAATCAAGTACATTACAAGAGAGCATAACATAACACAAAGTGACAACTATGATTCAATAAAAATCATTCCCGATTAGATCAGATGTTTGGGTCAACTGTTTAATCGAGCAAGTTTAACTGTTGAGAAAAGTAAAATTTGAAGCTTCTTCAAAGATGATGGTAATTGAGCAGATTAATACGTATGTAGACCTCATCCTGCAACTTTTTGTAAGATCCGCTACTGTTGTCATTCCAGTCTACGAGTTGTGCATCTCTCTTCCAGATATTAAAGAGGCAATTCTTTTGTGAAGTAAATTAGTCAAAGGACCTGATCAATCATTTGTGGAATGCACGAGAGGCGTGAATGTCCTTTTCTCTTCTTCCTAAATTCGCTCTTTCTTTTGCCGCAACTTTTCATTCTCATGTTCTTTATACAATGTTGCAGGGAGAATTTGGTATTCTTGCATAAATAAATGACGCTCCATTCTCCTCAGCAGCCCTCTTGCAGTAATATCTAATCTCGGCTGGTCGTCAGTATTGCTAACTTTGATGAAGTCATATGATTCAATTGGTAATAATTTAGGCTCACAATGCGAACATATTCACATACTTCACTGTCAAAAATGATATTGTGACAAAACCACCAATATCGTAGCTAAGAGAATAATTTAAATCATTTTTCTCACCACAAACACTATTCGTCGAAAGATGACCGGGCAGTTGTAGCGTAATTTGATCGCATCTTGGAATTCCTTTTTGTTTAGAGAATATCCCAATGATGACTTTCTATGGTATTAAACAAGGGAGATTGTCGACCGGCTAGAAATACATCCATCTCAATGATGACTTTCTGTGGTATTAAACAATGGAGATTGTTGACCGGCTAGAAATACATCCATCCCAATGATGACTTTCTACGGTATTAAACAAGGGAGATTGTTGACCGGCTAGAAATACATCCATCCCCAATGATGACTTTCTATGGTATTAAACAGGGGAGATTGTTGACCGGCTAGAAATACATCCATCCCAATGATGACTTTCTATGGTATTAAGCAAGGTTGATTGTTGACCGGCTAGAAATACATCCATCCCAATGATGACTTTCTATGGTATTAAACAAGGGAGATTGTTGACCGGCTAGAAATACATCCATCCCAATGATGACTTTCTATGGTATTAAACAAGGTTGATTGTTGACCGGCTAGAAATACATCCATCCCAATGATGACTTTCTATGGTATTAAACAAGGGAGATTGTTGACCGGCTGGAAATACATCCATCCCAATGATGACTTTCTATGGTATTAAACAAGGGAGATTGTTGACCGGCTAGAAATACATCCATCCCAATGATGACTTTCTATGGTATTAAACAAGGGAGATTCATGACCGGCTAGAAATACATGCATCCCAATGATGACTTTCTATGGTATTAAACAGGTAAGATTGTTGACCGGCTAGAAATACATCCATCCCAATGATGACTTTCTGTGGCATTAAACAAGGGAGATTGTTGACCGGCTAGAAATACATCCATCTCAATGATGACTTTCTATGGTATTAAACAAGGTTGATTGTTGACCGGCTAGAAATACATCCATCCCAATGATGACTTTCTATGGTATTAAACAAGGGAGATTGTCGACCGGCTAGAAATACATCCATCCCAATGATGACTTTCTGTGGTATTAAACAATGGAGATTGTTGACCGGCTAGAAATACATCCATCCCAATGATGACTTTCTACGGTATTAAACAAGGGAGATTGTTGACCGGCTAGAAATACATCCATCCCCAATGATGACTTTCTATGGTATTAAACAGGGGAGATTGTTGACCGGCTAGAAATACATCCATCCCAATGATGACTTTCTATGGTATTAAGCAAGGTTGATTGTTGACCGGCTAGAAATACATCCATCCCAATGATGACTTTCTATGGTATTAAACAAGGGAGATTGTTGACCGGCTAGAAATACATCCATCCCAATGATGACTTTCTATGGTATTAAACAAGGGAGATTGTTGACCGGCTAGAAATACATCCATCCCAATGATGACTTTCTATGGTATTAAACAAGGGAGATTGTTGACCGGCTGGAAATACATCCATCCCAATGATGACTTTCTATGGTATTAAACAAGGGAGATTGTTGACCGGCTAGAAATACATCCATCCCAATGATGACTTTCTATGGTATTAAACAAGGGAGATTCATGACCGGCTAGAAATACATGCATCCCAATGATGACTTTCTATGGTATTAAACAGGTAAGATTGTTGACCGGCTAGAAATACATCCATCCCAATGATGACTTTCTGTGGCATTAAACAAGGGAGATTGTTGACCGGCTAGAAATACATCCATCTCAATGATGACTTTCTATGGTATTAAACAAGGGAGATTGTCGACCGCCTAGAAATACATCCATCTCAATGATGACTTTCTATGGTATACATGTAGATATTCAAAACTGACCCAGATGCAGAAGGACAGTTAATACAAAGCAGAAGTTTTCAGAATATATCAGTGTGTATAAGAGCGTTTTAAAAACAGCTACAAAAATATGAAGTTAAGTAATTAAAATGAAACAGCTTAAAAGTAGTATTTAATAAATACTTAAATACTACTTTGAATACTAAATAGGAATAATGAATGCCTTCTTATAGATAACAGAACGGCGAATTTGTGTGTACAGAGCATCACCTGTTTATTTGTCTGAATATTCAGATAGTATCTTTAGCAAAATTGGCCGCTCTTTCGAACAACAATAGCAATCTCAATAGACAAGAATCAGGTATCTGACAGATCTCATTTCAATATCTTTCTCACTAGCAGAGGAGTAAATTATTCACTTCCACGAAAACTTCATCGCTCATTCGAAGCAACCATTTTCGGGTTACGCAACAAGGCAATTGCCTCAGTAATTATGTGCTCACCACGTAAAAGAGAAGTGAATATTAACGAGCGACTGATTTGATTGTCGGAATTCAGGAATTTTCCAACCCGATGCGGTAATTGCCACCAGAACTCTGAGATTCACATTCGAAGTAGAGCAGACAGTGATCTATCATCCAAAAATCACTTCCTCCCGCATTCTCTCTATTGATCGAGATCGTGGATATTTTAGAAACTTCCATCAACCTGTCAGACAATAAACATCCATCTCAAACATCACTGTCTGATTTCAATCTGAATTTGATGACAGTCGCCAACATTCGTTCATTTGTTATAATCCTTCTTTAGTTTCTATTTTAATCGATATGAAAGTTTTGTCTTTTTTCGGACAACGAAGCCTCAAATTCAACACTATTTCGGATTTTTGCGTAGATAAATGATATAAGTAATATGGATAATGTAATTAGGCCTAATGATAAAAGAAAACATTCGTTGATCATTTATATTCCTTCTTCAATGTGTTTGAATAGATATGAAAGCTTTCATCTACATACAGGCGTTTCAGCATTTGGAATTCAATTTCAACAAAAAAAACCTTCAAATTCGACACGTTTTATACGTAAAATCAGCGTTGT
Source organism: Prostheceraeus crozeri (assembly GCA_907163375.1). Taxonomy (NCBI): domain Eukaryota; kingdom Metazoa; phylum Platyhelminthes; order Polycladida; family Euryleptidae; genus Prostheceraeus; species Prostheceraeus crozeri. Next base: position 26,772 of record CAJQUW010016130.1, read on the forward strand.
ACTAAACAGCTGCTTTTAATGTTATGCTATTTTTTTATGCTATTTAACGTCAATAATCTCAATTTTCAAAATACATGTATAATATCAGATATATGACGAGCAAATGATGTAGTCACTATTGTCAAATGGATCTTGTAATGACCGTGTTTGTCGAGACGGTTTGATCAGCGAGATGATGAGAGATAAGTTTAGTAGTTTCACGTTTACTTTCATCATTAATTATACATGTGCTCACGTCAGATGCGGGTCAGATGGAAAAATTCTTACTCTTCCTATGGAGTGCAGCCAAGTGGTATTCCTCAAGGCTCTTGAGTTGGGCCTATCATTTTTGTCTACTTTGTATCTAATCTACACTGACTTCAAATACGCTGACGATATTTTTTGCTCTCTCCTATTTTGGGTCATTTTACTTCCTCTCCTGTTGCGAACATGCCTGCTAGTCAGTGCTAAAAATTATGAACTAATTCTAATCACATGCTCATTAAGAGTTAAAAAAGTGAGCAGAAAAAATTGACTATTTCTCCGTATTTCCTTCACTTTGTTATGATTGCGGCTGCGTCTACATTGCTTTCATTGTTTCATTTTGCATTTGAAATAGGGCTGCAGTTGATTTGATAAAGAAACGTCGTTTACGCATTGATGCCGGCATTAGTGCACTTGAAACGGTAATGACGCTAATTCTTCTCGACTACTGCACTTTGAAGTAGCATTGTCAATCTTGAAGGGACAAAACTCGACGGGTCAAGCCTATATAATTTGATAGTGATGTTTCATGTTTGTACTTTTCGTTGTTAAATGATTTGATGTGATTATGATATCACACAAGCCAAATTATGCTTTCTCTGAATTTCAGGATTTTACTATGACTTTGTATATCAATTTCATCTATGTGTACATGTAACATGACAACGTTCACCGCATAAGTTATGAACGGAAAGTTGGAATGGCTAACTTGCGTGTCACTTTACTTGCAAATGGCATTTCGAAGACAAATTAAGCATCGATTAAGTCATTTAGTTATTACAAGAAAATATTGGAAACTACATTAACTTTCTAGTAGAAACTTCATCAACTTCCGTTTCATGGCATTGAGAATAACTCTTCAATTCTTAATCTGATTTTCTCGCTTGTTTTTTTTATATATACAGTGCGCGACAGCAAGTTGGAAACTTGGCATAAATCTACGGACACGTGCATTTTTCAACACCTTCTAAATTTTGTTTTGCTGTCAGGAAATATCGACACATTTATTATCATCTGAAAGAGAATTTTCGGATCTATCATTTGAATGTTGTTGAATTAATTGTTTTTGAAATTGGTGGTTCCTAGAGGCCCATAAACCCGAAAGCCCCAAATTTTCTTTGACTTGTTTTGACAAGCGCATAAATCAATTTGAAACATTCTCCTTGCGATCTTCAAAACCGTCACAAAATAGGCTTTCATAAAATATATAGTTTGAAACTGTTTTCTCGAAGTTAAAAATTCTGAAAATTTTGAAAGTAGTATAGATAGAAAACGTGGCGATTTTTTCATTTTCAGAATGTGTTGCGATAATAACAAATAACGCTGTTAACCAACTGGTGGCATTTATTTACCTCAGAACTAGTGTTTTCTGCTTTTGTTGGGTAAATTTAAGGCCCTTCGAAGAGATATTCTGAAAATGAAAAAATCGCCACATTATCTATCTATACTACTTTCAAAATATTGCCTATAAACTTCGAGAAAACACTGTCAAACTATATATTTTCTGAAAGCCTATTTTGTGACGGTTTTGAATATTGCAAGAAGAATGTTTTAAATTGATTTATGCGCTTGTCAAAACAAGTCAAAGAAAATTTGGGGCTTTCGGGTTTATGGGCCTCTAGGAACCACCAATTTCGAAAACAATTAATTCAACAACATTCAAATGATAGATCCGAAAATTCTCTTTCAGATGATAATAAATGTGTCGATATTTCCTGACAGCAAAACAAAATTTAGAAGGTGTTGAAAAATGCACGTGTCCGTAGATTTATGCCAAGTTTCCAACTTGCTGTCGCGCACTGTAGGTGCTGTTACATCGGTGCTTTGTTGCGGATTGGCGGCTTTTGTCATCCTAGCCCTTGTTGGGTTATCCGTACTTGTGCAGGACATGAAAGGGGTGCTTTATTGATGAGGCAGCTGTGAAGAATGAAAACGTGTCAAACAATTCTAAGAATTTTACACAGGGAACAAAAGCAACTATCTTGCTTTCGACGCACCAATTTTGTCAGAAATGCCCAGTATTGCGTACTCAAATCCGTCTCACAATGATGATTTGTAACATCCAATGCCAAGTTCACTGCTAAACTTGCATTTTTGGAGGTTTTAGTATCAAATGGTGAAGAATTTGCAGAACGTCAAAAGATTCTGATAATTTCGGTGGTGCTTGAAACATCCATTCCTAGGTACATTTGATTGACGTACAAGTTGTGTATGAAATTTGCTGTTACAAATGACAGTGAGGTTGATAAATGAAGAGTGGGATGAACCAACACTCTCTCCTGAAGAACTGCATCGAATATTCGGAAACACTTAACATTCTTGATGGTGAGAGTACATCCACGAAAACTGTCAAAATCAGGGAATCAGAATGTTTATCTGAAGTGGTCATGAGTGGAAATTGACTCGAGCTCAAAACTATAAGGACGAGGAGTTGACATCAGAAGTGCGTGTGAGACAGACAAACACTCAACCAATAATACAACTAATGACTAATTTCTTCAATGTGTTTTCCAGCTATATCAGGCGACGATCAGTTCATGACTTTAACCCCAGAGACTTGAGGGGATAGACCATCGGCCGTTCAAGGGGAAGACACTGGCGAGTATCATCATCCAGACAACGAAGACCGGTGGAGGTTGGTGGAGGATGTGATCAGGAGTTGATTGTGCTGTACACACCAGCTTTGCAGTACGTATCTCTCGACGGATATCTGGGGCTAGATATGTAACAGGACGGCAGAAATGTTGTTGTCGACGGTCGAAGACACCCAGTGATGATGTGGTGTCATTGAAGGCGATGGCGATCTTTTGACTGTCGCTACCTACTACAGCATCATACTGGTGAAGCGTGCTCGGCGGAGCTGTAAACGACAGCCAAGGCACCGGTTCTTAAGGTGGATGCACACGCGTCCCAACTGGATCCGGCGAGACAGCGAAGTTTTTCGATGTGCTGTCTGTACGTTAGCGAGTGATCCAGGGATAACTCTGCTGATACAAAAAGGGATGAAACATTACATGCAGAATCACTGTCAAAATGATGATTTTACATGGGCATGAGCGGTTGAGATATCCTCAAAAGAGAAGTGAAATAAAAGAAACGATGGCACAGGAACATGCAGGAGCTTACTAAGTGGGGAAAGTGAAATTCTGAATGTCTTAGTGAGATAGGAAAGATAGTCGTTCATTGCTTGCGGATTGCTGTGAATTCCTTCAAAATGCTCTTATTGTCATGATTCGGAAAATTTGGATAATTGAGCACAAGTTTTGTGGATAATGCTAGTCCTTCCGATCATTATCAAGAAAGGTAGCTACGATGCTACGATGGTATCTCGACCTAATCTTCAGAAGGAGACTAATAATGTGAAATCATTCTTTGTTTATTGTCCACGGATACTCGTCATCGTTGCAGTGCACAGGTCGTCGTTAATTTAATCAAATAAAATCTCTAAACGAATTGCAAACGTCATCGGTGAATTGAACAATGTCCCGAAAATGTCGATAATTGATTAACAGTGCTGTTGTTGAGCTGAAAGATTCTGATATTGAGTTGGAATTGCTGCTATAAATTGACACTTGCTGGTGTTGTCCTGGAATTGCTGTTATTGTCCTAATAAGCACCGTTGATGACCGATAGAACCTGTTGTCCGGACAACGGGGAATGAGACCGAATTTGATATTTCCACAGAATGATGTGCACCCTGTGACTACGACGAGTCTTTCATCGGATCTGTGACCTGCCGATTCCTGCTCCTCCAAACCCTATCGATGCTGCGTCGCTTGATAGCATTGGTTGCCAACATGACATTCAGCTACGCAACGAGAATTGGTCCAAGACAACCATTGCCCTTGTAGTAAACGATTCTCGAGTTTATCGGCCCTCAAACGCCTTCCCACCAAAAAAGAAACTATTCGCTATCGTTTGATACTTGACAATTAGTTCATTCTTTTCCCAATAATTTGGATTTGATTCCTCCAACTCGTCCTGAATAACCTCAATTCTCTCATTCCCTATTATAGAAAGTGAAAACAAGAAGGAATTTCTCACCTAAATCAGTGGGAAAGACAAAATAATTTCAAGCACATTTTCCACGAGCATTGGGTCAGAAAATTTGTTTTTAACCTGAAGGATATCGTTAGGAAAAGCGGTTCTCATTCACTTCATTCGTCACGCGATTCCATCTTCCTTCTAAATCCATCCTCTCTTCAGACCTCAAAAGACGTGAATGTTGCATCTAAAATGTCATTTTCGAAACATTTAATGGTTGTGTAGATCATTTATAAGTAAAAATTTGGAAAACTCGTTTGTACGGGAAGTCGTTCATATTGATATTCAACTCATTAGGTAATAGGTATTTAGAATTCAGTAAAGGTCACGAGTGTTTTACTTGACTACTCATAACTTATCATAGAGCTATAGGCAAAATTGTATTTGATGAATAAATTGTCCATCAACTGTTTTACCTATTAATCCTGAACTGCATCCCTATCGGATCATGATAAGCTATAGATGCTTCATTTGCTTCCCGTGCTCATTAATCTATGAAATGCCTTCTCACATGATATGTTTATCCCCTTTTAATACATTGCCAAGTTCTTGTAAATAGTATCATTCCTATTCCTACATTTTTCAATCAACTCTATTCTGAGAAAGCAGACGAGTAATCACTATGTCGATGACTTTTGCCGCATTTAGTCACTCATAATGTTCCCCAGCTATATTTGTAAATTAATTTCCTCTCAATGTGTCTGAGCCAAATTTTTGGTTAAAATCACTCTGCGTTTAGAGAGAGAACGAGCGAGGGAGAGAAAGCGGGAGAGAGAGAGAGAGCGAGAAAGAGAGAGACAGAAAGAGAGAGAGAGAGAAAGAGAGAGAGCGAGAAAGAGAGAGAGAGAGAGAGAGAAAGAGAGAGACAGAAAGAGAGAGAGAGCGAGAAAGAGAAGAGAGAGAGAAATAGATTCCCTCTGGATCCTCACGCCGAGCCAACCGTATCACCCAAAGTCCACGAAAGGAGAAACCAAAACTTTTTGTGCGGAAGAGCGGTTTCGTTTAATCAACTTTTTCAATTCCGCTGAAGTGATAACAGAAAAATTTGATAGAATAGTTGCACTTAATCATAATTAAACGTCGTAATATCACGTAGATTAAGTCAATGCAAGAAAACATGCACAAACGTAAAGAATAATAATGTGGCATGACATGCATAGGAAGTAACTGAATTTAGGCAGAATTTATTGCATGCGCATGCAATAAACAGTCAGGAAGTTGAAATAGGCATGTAAAGATGATATGAATTGAAAACTTTAGGCATGCAGAGCATCTAACAAGCAGAACTTGAAACATGCATAAACGGAGAACTTAGAAATGCGAGAACAAACACGACACTTTAACGGTTGGCAGTTAAGTAACTCCCCAAATTACGCGATAACTTAAAAGAAGGACAAATACTGAATTGAGGTAGGGGATCTTTACAAAGTCTGGCAATCTGA